>JANQBM010098504.1:0-26789 GCA_025594535.1 Erythroxylum domingense | reverse complement strand
TATGTATATGTATATATATATATATGTATATGTATATGTATATATATGTGTGTGTGTGTGTGTTTATGATTGAGTATTTATGTAAATGTGCAAATTAGTAATGTATGAATGTGTTTGATTACATAACGTAGAAGAGCACATTAAGCGACCGCTTCTAGACATTACCAAGACTTCAAGGCAATAAGATAACGGGAGAAAACTTTGAGTAACCTAAGATGGTCTCACGTTGATTGCTTGTTTATTAAATTATGTATGGAATTATTATATGATGAGTAATTACTGATTTCGGACATTAAATTTCCGAGGCATTCAATGCATGAATAACATATTAGAAGTGCTCTTTAAATGTGAATATGATTGACTAAATGGTTCCCAACTTGTATGTTAAATGCCGAGCTAAGGTCCAATGACAAATGTGAATGAGAAAGAGAATGTGAATGTGACTGATTGATCATAATGATTAAATATGTGTGGTGCATTTCATTACACGAATATATGAAAGATAAAGGCAGTTGTGACCGGAGTCGTTAATGTAAAAAGAGCTTAAAGCTCAGAATGTGGTAAGAGCATCTGGCTCACTATGTAAAATGAGGCCTGTATCTTTAATAGATAATGGACAATATTAATGAGCCTGGTATCCACAATAGATATAGGACAGTGAAAAAGACACTCGGTCACAACAATAAAATAAATAACTGTGAGTCTCATGAGCATTGCATATACACATGAATTGTATGATTTGGATGACTGCAATGTTGTGAATTGAGTTGACTGAATACATGTGGAAGCTTATCAACAAAGTGTTTTGTGATGCTACATGTTGATAAATGTGAATTATGTGATTATTTGATTTATTGTCTTATATGATATGAGAGAACCATCGAGGATGGTTAACTCACTGAGTTCGTAAAACACACTAAGTTCGCAAAACTCACCAAAATTACAATATTGACTTTTCATGTTTGAGAGCAACGACTTAGCTTCTAAGACAGCTTAGAAGAGATCTAGTATTGCTTTTAGATAGAAGACATGGCTCAAAGGTCGGTCAGTTTGGATTAAAGGACTTAGATAAACCTTTTTGTAAAATTCCTTATGTATGTAGCATGTTTTGTAATAAAGCTGTAAACTCTTATAGGTTATTGATATTATGTGTATATATATACATGGATGTTTTATGAAATGCTACATTGTAAATCATGGTTTATGAAATGAAATGAGGAAATTTGGAGTTTTAGACATTGTGATATATATGTTTTTAATTTATAATGCCATGAGATAAGTGAAAGTGATATAGTAGCGAGCCATTCCATCGAACATGTGCACAAATGTCTAACGAGCATACGGGCACGTGTTGGAAGGGAGTGGGGTGCTACAATTGGTTGGTATCAGAGCATGGTTGGCATCCATAGGGATATATAGGAATATTAGGAATGAAATATTGTGAGAATTTCGGATAGTAATCGAAGTTATTATCTATTATAGGTCTTCTGCCATAGGTGATCAAGTGGGACAATCAGCTGACCTAGGATCATTAGGAGCCACTAGGGAGTCATCTGTGTCTCGACTTGACGGAATGCCTCCCAGAATTCCTGAGCAAAAGGAAAGGAGGTACCACAAACTACGAAAGTAGGCGGCAGTGGACTTCTATGGAAGTTCATACGCTATAGAGGCCAAAAGATGGCTAGAGAGAATAGAGAGGATTTTTGACCTTATGGATTGTGAGTCGAATGAGAGGTTCTACTATGCTGTTTCATTACTACAAAGCCCAACTTACCAATGGTGGAAAACTGTTCCAGGCAGTACCACCGGGCCTTGTAACCTGAGGTGGGAAGACTTTTTGAGAGTCTTCAAGGAGAACTATATGCCCAAAATCTACTTAGATAGAAAGATGAAGGAATTTCTATATTTGAAATAGGGCAGTTTATCGGTAGCTGAATATGAGATTAAGTTTAACGAGCTGATGGGATATGTTACTGCCTTAATTCCTACTAAGGAAGACAAGTATAGGAGATTTGAAGACGGGCTAAACAGGGAAATTTGGACAAGGTTAGCCATTTCTAATCTTGGTAGTTTTTCAAAACCACAAGCTGACTCAATCCGAATTGAACAATTGTTGAATGACAGTCAATCTGAGTATAGATCAGAGTCTAGACTGAAGAGGTCCGGTGAATCTCAGGGCAGTTCTAGAAGAAGGTTCAGTAAACGTCAGATCTGAGCTTTCAGACTACCGACTAGATCAAGATAGTCGGGGTTCAGACAGAGGGGTAGCTTCATACAGTCTAGTAATGGAAGAGGTGTCGTATCGGGTCAGTTGCCAAGTTATGAGTACTATGGAAAGAAGCATGGTGGGGAATGCTAGAAGTTATCTAGAGCTTTCCTTCGATATGGCTCATTTGAGCATCAGATCAGAGATTGTTCTATTATGTTTAGAACACCATCTGGAAGGAGAGGAAGAGCAGTAATAAAGATTACTGTCCAACAGAGTCGAGCTAGTGGGTCTAGGCAGAGAGTCTTGGTAGAGGCAGAATGAGCTCTAGGAGTCCTATTGTTAGGACTGACGTGCAGAGGAACCAACTGCAATCTCAGGCTCGAGTATATGCAAGGACTAGACAAGAGGCTTAGGATTCTCCAGGTGTCGTTGTAGGTGTGTTACTTATATTTACTTTTGAGGCTTTTGCATTGCTAGCTCCTAGATCTACACATTCCTTTATCATACCACGTGTGGCATCTAGGTTGTATTGTGATAGAGAGCTATAAAGATATAGATTAGAGGTGAGTATACTAATAGGTAGTACTACCGCAGTAGGAGAAGTCTGTAAGAGGTGTCTGATTCGAATTGAACATGCATAATTGAAGGCAGACCTGATTATGTTACAGTTAAAGGAAATAAAAGTTATCCTAGGTATAGATTGGCTCACTACTCATAGGGCAATCATGAATTGCTATACAAAGGAGGTAATATTAGAATCTCCTAATCAGCCAAGAGTAGTGTTCAGAGGTATTAGTCAAGTAGTGTCAGCCAAGTTGACCTCATTTATAAATGCCTTGTGGTTGATGCAACGATGTAAGGCTTATTTAGCCCATGTCATCGACACTCGAATTGAGCAGAATGTGCAGGACGTTCCTGTAGTTGAGGAATTCCTGGATGTGTTTCCTGCTGAGTTATCTAGCTTACATCCAGATCGAAAAACAGAGTTCATGATCGATCTAGTTCCAATTGCTATCCTATATGTATATTCATTCTTCCATATAGGATAGCACCTGTGGAGCTGATGGAGCTAAAGGCTCAGTTGTAGGAGTTGTTGGAAAAGGGTTTCATTAGACCCAGTGTTTCACCCTGGGGAGCTCCAGTCTTATTTCCAAAGGAGAAGGATGGAATGTTGAGACTGTGCATCGATTATAAGTAACTAAATCGGGTAACTATAAAGAACAAGTACCTGTTGCCTAGAATCAACAATTTTCTTGATCAGTTGCAGGGAGCTCAGGTGTTCACTAAGTTGGACTTAAGGTCTGGGTAGTATCAGTTAAAGATAGCAAAGGCTGATGTACCGAAGAGTGCATTCAGAAGTAGGTATGGGCATTATGAGACCTTAGTAATGCTATTTGGGTTGACTAATACTCCAGCTGCATTTTTGACATTGATGAATGAGGTATTTTAGCCCTACCTAGATCATTTTGTAATTGTGTTTATTGACGACATCTTAGTGTACTCAAAGAGCAGAGAAGAGCATGCTAAGCACTTATCAGTAATCTTAAAGATTATGAGGGAGAAACAGCTATATGTCAAATTTAGTAAATGTGAGTTTTGGATGAGTCAAGTAGTGTTTCTGGGTCACATAGTAAATGGGCAAGGTATTCAAGTAGATCCAAAGAAGATGGAGGTAGTAGTGAAATAGGAGGCTCCAAAGAATGTATCAAAAATTTGGAGTTTCCTAGGATTACTCAGATATTATCGGAGTTTTGTCGAGGGGTTTTCATTGATCTCAACCCCTCTGACCAAACTTTTGATAAAGAATGTGGTTTTCAAATGGAATGAAGATTGTCAGAGAAGTTTTGAGGAACTGAAACATTGATTGACTATAGCACCAATGTTGGCTATTCCATCGAGAACTAGTGGCCATATAGTATATAATGATGCTTCACATCAAGGTTTGGGGTATGTGTTGATGCAGTATGACAAGGTGATAGCTTATGCATCGAGATAATTAAGGTCTTACGAGATAAACTATCTGGTACATGATTTAGAGCTTGCAGTAGTGGTTTATGCTCTAAAGATATAGAGACAATATTTATATGGAGAGACATTATAGATATACACCAATCATAAGAGCTTGAGGTATCTGCTAAGTCAGAAGGAGTTAAACATGAGACAGAGGAGATGGATAGAGTTGTTAAAGGATTATGACTATACGATTGAGTACCATCTAGGAAAAGCTAATATGGTAGCAGGAGCATTAAGTAGGAAGTTAAATAACACTGTAGCTCAGATTCGGTTATAAAGGTTACCGAGCTTAGTTCAGTTGAGAGCTTTGAATGTGGAGTTGAATCTAAAGCAGAAGGAGGTATTGATAGCCATACTAAGACTGAGGCCAATGTTTCATAACAGAATAAAAAAGGTATAGAGTAAGGATCCTGAAATGGTGAAACCTATAGAAAAATTGAAAACGAATCCAGACTCTGAGTTTGAGTTAAAGGATGAAACATTATCGTTAAAATAGAGGTTGTATGCGCCTGACACTGATAATCTGAGGAGAGAAATTCTAGAGGAGGTGTATGTAGCAGCTTATGCTATGCATCCTGGTACTACCAAGATATATAATACACTAAAGAAACATTTCTGGTGGCTAGGAATGAAGAAACAAGTAGCTGACTATGTATCTAAGTGTTTAACATGTTAGCAGATTAAATTTGATCATCAAGCCTCAATTGGGAAGCTTCATTCATTACCTATTCTGGAGTGGAAATGAGAACCAATTACCATGGATTTCGTAATGAGATTGCCAAAGACTCCGAGGCAAAATGATGTTATATAAGTTGTAATGGACCGATTGACTAAGTCGGCCCATTTCTTATCAGTGAGAGAGAATAACTCACTCGACCAGTTAGCTTGGAGATATGTAAATGAAATAGTCAGACTGCATAGGGTTCCAGTGTCTATTATATTGGACATGGATCCCATATTTAGTTCAAGATTTTGGAAAAGCTTACAGTCGACTATGGGTATGAAATAGAACTTCAGTACTGCATTTCATCCTTAAACAGATGGGAAGAGTGAGAGAACGATCAAGAGTATTGAGGATATGCTTAGAGCATGTATATTGAAGTTTCAAGGAGCATGGGATCAGTATATAGCCTTGATTGAGTTTGCATATAACAACTACTATCACAATAGTATCGGAATGGCACCTTATGAGGCATTGTGTGGCAGAAAATATCGATCGCCTTTGTATTAGGACGAAAAAGGTTTAAGAATGGTAGAAGGCCTGGAGTTGATACAAGATACTATAGATAAGGTAAAACCTGATCTGAAGTAGAATAAAAGTAGCTCAAGATAGACAGAAGAGCTATGTGGATCAGCACTGAAGGGATATCGAATATAGTGTAGGAGACTAAATGTTTCTGAGAGTCTCGCCTTAGCGAGGAGTGTTGAGATTCGGTAAGAAGGGCAAGTTGAGCCCTAGGTACATTGATCTTTATGAAATCATTGAGAGGATAGGACTATTGGCAGACAGATTAGCCTTATCGAGTGAAATGTCTCAGATACACAATGTATTCCATGTGAGTATGCTCAGGAGGTATCGGTCAGATCCGATGTATGTGTTATCGATTCAAGAGATTGAAGTTTCTAGTAATTTGAGTTATATTGAGGAGCTGATCAAGATAGTGGGATATCAAACGAAACAACTGAGAAACTGAGTGATTCTATTAGTGAAATTCCTTTATAAGAATCACCCGAGTGAGGAAGTGACATGGGAAACAAAGGAGCATATTAGGAGACAATATCCCCACCTATTTGATGACTCAGGTAAAAATTTCGAGGACAAAATTTTCTTAAGGAGGGGAGAATTGTAACATCCCATTATCCCATGATAAGGGTTAGAACCCTATGATACGGTACATGAGAGATTATTGAGAATTTAGGAAGTCCATTTGATGCTTATACATAATATAGCATACACACAAGTAAATAGTAATGTTTTCATGCAGTAAGATGATTGTATATGCATTCATTGACATTTTTCAGGTATAATTGATTTATAAACGTGATTTGTATTATGAATTGTGACTTACATGTATTGAAAATTTCATTGGTGTGTATAAGAATTGATTTAGAATTTTTAGTTAAATTTTGGAAATTTCTAAAAATTTGGGTATTTTTGGACTAGGAAAAATATCAAGTGGTAAGATAACTAATAAATGATAGTAGATGTAAGAGTCAAACATCAATAGAAATTTTGATAAATGACCTTAGGAATTATTGACAAGTGTAATTGAAAGTTGGGAGACAATTGGATTAGAAATTAGATTTAAGTGGACTAGTTAAATAAAAGAACCAATTGTGAACCTATAGGGATGAGACATGTGGCAAGTGACAAGTGTTACTTGCCAAGCCATGTCTTATCCCACGATGGTCCTTTTAAATGAAAGACTAACTTCATTTTAATTGGTCTTTCACATTATTCATTGTTCTCATCTTGGTTTCTCACATCTCCTTCGTGACTTTCTTCTTCGTTCTCCTTCTTCACAAATTTCTTTGAATTTTCAAGCCTTCATCCACATTACTCCTTGCTTTTATCCATCTTTTTCTACTTCCATCTTGTAGCCTTCTTCATTTTGTCTCTAAAATCTATCATAATCCACCCTAGAAAGTTGATGATCGTGAGCATGGAGGATTAAGGTTTCTTAGTAATTTTCGAAGAAGCTTAAAAGTAAAGCAAGTAAGTTATGCCTCGATCTTTGTGGGTGGTGTTAAATGAAACTAATATGATGAGTAATTTGATATTGATAATCATGATCATGAAATTGATTTTTGTGTTAACGTGGGTGGTAATAATAATAAAGAGATCATGTTTCATTTTTTTGAGTTGATGTTATGCATGAGTTGTTTTAATATAAGCAATTTTGAATAATGAAGTTGAAAGATGATGATGTGTGGATGAAGAGGTAGGAGGAGTCATGTTTATTTGTTTGTATTGTAAGGAATGGTAAATTATGAGTTTTAAGTTAAGAAAAAGGGTGTATTTTGGTGTCTTGAATTGAGATGAGTTAAAGTGATAGTTAGGGTTAAAAAGAAGGTGCAAATGAAGTAGAAAAATGTGTATAAAATTGATGATGGAAGAGTATATGAATATGTTATATTTTGGTGTTGTTATCAATCATGGGTTTGAATTGTATATAGATGATATTGAACTGAAATTTAGGTATAAATGAAGAGGTTATCAACTTGAAATGATGGAATTTTGACAATAAATTGTTTGATACTATGAATGTGATATTATGGAAAAAGGATAGGATTGCATGAATAATAATATGTAGTTGAAGATGCTAAATCAAATGATTAAAGGTTTGAGAGATTAGTGCAATCAAATTGGTATTTGAATTATTATGGAATGATGTTGTGTTAGAAGTAATGAATTCTGGAAAATTGGTGTTAAAATGTGTGTTGAATTCAGATGAATGGGGAGGAAAATTGCAGGGTACGATCGTGGCCCTCAGCCCATGATCGTGACTTGACAAAAAAAGTTTCTGTCACGATCATGACCCTTCCTTACCATCACGCTCAAGACAAAAAATGATTCTGTCATGATCGTGGCAGAAGCACCATGATTGTGTCCTGGCTAGAAAACGTTTTTGTCACGATCGTGGCTAGGGCACCACAATCGTGGCCAACTCCAAAAGTTTCTGTCACGATCATGACAAGGACATCACAATCGTGGCCAGACCTATAGAGAAAAGGAGTTGTCTTTTGAGTGAAGTATGAACTAATCAATGCTAGGGTGCTTCTATATGAGGTATTTAAGCTTAAGTGAAATCTTGAATGAACTTAGTTGATGTTGAAGGTGAGTAAAGAGTATTAGGTATTTAAGAATGACTGAAAGGTGTTGTTAACTGTTTATAAGATGTATATTAAGGAAATGCACCCGAGAATTTGTCATTGAACATGCATTATATATGACATATAAATATGTGCTTATGATTGAGTATTTATGTAAATGTGCAAATTAGTAATGTATAAATGTGTGTGATTGCAAAATATAGAAGAGCACATTGAGCGACTGTTTCCAAACATTACCAGGACTTCAAGGGAATAAGCTAACAGAATCGAACTGTGAGAAATCCCAGATGGTCTCTCCTTGATTGCTTGTTTGTAAAATTATATATGGAATTATTACATAACGAGTAAGTATTGATTCTAGACATTAAATGTCCGAGGCATTCGATGCATGAATAACACATTATAAGTGCTACTTGAATGTGAATGTGATTGACTAAATGGTTCTCAACTTGTATGTCGAATGCTGGACTATGGTCCGATGATAAATGTGAATGAGAAAGAGAATTTGAATGTGACTGATTAATCATAATGATTAAATATGTGTGGTGCATTTCATTACATGAATGTATGCAAGATAAAGGCGGTTGTGACCGAAGTCGTCAATGTAAAAAGAGCTTAAAGCTTATAATGTGGTGAGAGTCTCTGGCTCATTATGTAAAATGAGCCATGTATCCTTAATGGATAAAGGACAGTATTAATGAGCCCGGTATTCACAATGGATACGGGATATTGAAAAAGACACTTAATTACAACAATAAAATAAACAAATGTGAGTCTCATGAACATTGCATATACACATGAATTGTATGATTTGGATGACTACAATGTATTGTGAATTGAGTTGACTGAATACATATGGAAGCCTATGAACAAAGTGTTTTGTGATTCTACATGTTGATAAATGTGAATTATGTGAATTATGTGATTATTTGATTTGTTGTGTTATGTTATATGAGTGAACCATCGAAGATGATTAACTCACTGAGTTCGTAAAACTCACCAAAATTGTAACGTTGATTTTTCAGGTTCGAGAGCCACGACTTAGCTTCTAAGACAGCTTAGAAGAGATCTAGTATTGCTTTTAGATAGAAGACATAGCTCAAAGGTTGGTCAGCTTGGATCGAAGGACTTAGATAAACATTTTTGTAAAATTCCTCATGTATGTAGCATGTTGTCTAACAAAGTTGTAAACTCTGATAGGTTGTTGATATTGTGTGTATATATATATACATGGATAGTTTATGAAACGAAATGAGGAAATTTGAAGTTTTAGACATTGTAATAGTTATGTTTTTAATTTATGATGCTATGAGATAAGTGAAAGTGATATAGTAACGTGCCATTCCATTGAACATGTGCAAGAATGTCGGATGGGCATATGAGCACGTGTTAGAAGGGAGTGGGGTGCTACATACTATGCATTCTCCTTTCTCAAAAGGGGTTTCTTCCCTTTTTGTACTAGATTTTCCAAATGACTCTAAGAGCTTTATAGATGAAATAGTATATCAAACTTGAATATGAATGTCCCCAATCATAATTAACTCAGTGGAATTCTATTCTTGGCTCTCAAAGCGAGCTGAATTCTTGTAAAATCTAAGATTCACTTGTGTCTTAACTTGCTTTTTGTTGATGACTTCTACCCTTCCCATTTTATTTTTAGGATCCATAGAGAGAAAACAAGTCTCACTTGAAATAACTTTCTTGAAATTGGCACATCCATCAATATTGGTTTATTTTCCCAACCTTGGTAGTAGATATTTATCGCTAAAGCTATCTTTTTAAGTTTAAGTTTAGGGTATCAAATTCTTTAGATGTCTTATGTAATATCAATTTTAGGATGGTGACACTTGTGATAGTACTAAATATCTGGCTTGTTTGTACTAATAACTTAGAATTTGAGGTCCATTTCTCTACTTATAAATTTAGGTGATTTCTACTTGATGACTTTTTCTAGAAATTTCTACCTTCTATTATGTCCTAGGAATTTTTTGGCCTTAATCTTTGAATTTGGTATTAAATTTTAGAAGAAACACTCATGTTCTTGAATTTGCACTAAACAATCTTTCACAATTTTCAACTTTTTTTAATGTCCATCAATAAGTGTAAATCGAGTTTAGTGGCATTAACAGTTGCCACTGGCAAGAACGGGTCTTTATCTATCAACATAGTTTGGTCAGCTTCAACAAACGTAAAAATTCCTTTATTGATACACTCTTAGATCATATTTTTAAGTCCCCGATATGAACTTGTCCCAACTATTGTGATATTTGTAATAATATCTACCTCTTATTTCCTTTTTTGTATAAAATCTCCTCCATTTTGAAGATGATAAAAACATGCTAAACTTAGGTCGATGTAGCTTGCATTTCGTTTTTCAATTCCAAGATTTGTGCCCTAAAAAGGGTCAAACACAAGTTCTAGCAATGTTAACTTTAGCTACCACTGGATATTAAAAATTCATCTTAGTAATGTAAATACCTACAGAATTCTTCTTGAGGTGTCCTTCTTCCTTAAGAAGATATTCGTAATCGGTGACTTTTGCTACTAGTTCATAAAAATCACTAAATTACATACTTTGGAAGTTCTTTCGTAGTTCAATATTAAGCCCCCTTTGAGCTATTTTCACATATTTTATTTCTAAAAGTGCAATCTGACATTGACTTCTTATTTTTTGAAATGAGTGATGAACATATCAGCTTTCTCACTACTCTTCCGAATGACCCTTGACAACTCAGTTATGATAACTTCAGGGTTAGTCCTAAAAAACTGAGCATGAAACAATTTTTTCATTTCAGCCAGAAAGAATAGAATTCTTAGGACTTGGGAGGTCAATTGGATACTAAAGAATCGTACAACATGGCAAACCAACTGAGAACCATGTTTTACTATGCTAGACTAGACTTAACTAGAGCAAATTCCAACATCATTAAACTAATTATGACTACCAATAATGAAGCTGAGTATAATACAGATGGTGTAGCAGTTTGTCCAATTTGATGGGCTAAGAGACAAAGATCCAAATGCGCATATCTCAAATTTTCTAGAGATTTACAATCCATTTAAAATTAATAAAGCTAATGAAAACTCAATTAGATTGTGGTTATTCCCATTTTATTTAAGGAAAAAGGCTAAATAATGGTTGAAACCGATGCCATAATCATCACTGACAACATAGAAATAAACGGTAGGGAAGTTCTTATTGAAGTATTTTCCAGCAGCCAATATTGCAAAATTGAGGAATGATATCTCCTTATACTCCCAGGTGGATTTTAAATCACTATATGATACATGGGAGCATTTTAACGAGATGATGAGAAGATGCCTACATTATGGTTTACCACTCCGGATGTAAATCTAAACATTTTATAATGGGTTAAATCAATATACAAGGCAATCGATTGATGCAGTAATTGGGGGTACCCTCAAGAATAAGACACCAGAGGTGGCTTAAGACCTTATTGAAGACATGGTAATGAACAACTACCAGTGGTACTCTTTATGTACTAAAATTAATAAGCAACCAGGAGTATATGAAGTGGACGCAGTCGTACATTTGGTGAACCAAGTGGAAGAATTGAGCAAAAAGATCAATAGACTTATGATGAATCCACCAAGCTAAATTATGTGGGCTAGATCATCAAGGTCAGAATTGTCAAGCATTATAGCCCGAGCATATGGATTATATTGGGAATGCTCCTAGACCCTAAAATAATCTGTGTGGCAAAACTTGTAATCTAGGATAAAGGAATTACCCTAACTTCTGATAAGGAAATCAAGGCCAAGCAGGAAACAAATCTTTATCAGGATTTCAGCAGCAAGCACCTCTATATAAGAAGCCTAGTTTGGAAGAGATGATGTTAAATTTTGTTCAATAAATAGACAAGATACATTAGAGAATAGAGGTTTCTACATGCAAATTGGAGGTTCAGATTGACCAATTGGGAAAATATTATCAGAAAGACCACTGGGGAGTTTTCTTAATACCATGGAGTTAAAACCTAAAGAACATGTGAAATCAGTCACCCTTAGGAATGGAAAGGAATTGCAAGTAGATAGCAAGATCCAAAGTGAGGAGAAAGATCACGAGTAGAGTTAAGAAAAGACTAAGGATATAGGAAATCCTCCAAAAGTTAAAGAATTTCAACCTACAATCCCATATCTAGCAATGTTAAGCAAAGATCACTTGGATGAGCAATTTAGTAAATTCCTTGAACTATGCAAACAAATTTATATTAACTCTTTTTTTGAATCTTTAGCACATATGCCCAAGTATGCAAAATTATTAAAGGAGCTATTATCTAATAAGAAGAAGTTATAGGAATTAGTAATGATGAGACTAAGTGAAGAATGCTCGATGATCCTATAAAACAAGTTATCGAAGAAGCTTAAAGATCTATAGAGTTTTACTATCCCTTATTTTATTGGTAATTTGTCAGTAAAAAAGGCTTTAGGTAATTTGGGGATTATTATTAATTTGATGCCCTATAAATTATTTAAGAAATTTGAATTAGGGGAATGTAAACCTACTAGGATGAGTATTCAATTGGTTGATAGATTTTTTAAATATCCTAGGGGTATCATTAAGGATATGCTGGTTAAAATCGATAGATTCATCTTCCCAGTTGATTTTGTAATATTTGATATGGATGAAGATATAGTAGTACCTTTGATTCTAGGTCAAACCTTCCTAGCTACAGCTAGAGCCATTGCTGATGTTAGTGATAGTAAACTAGTCCTTAAAATGGGAGAAGAAAAGGTCATTTTTATAATGTCTAATGCCATGAGACATATACTTGAGTACAATAACTCCTATTATTTTATTGATATTAATGATTTTGTAACTTTAGATATTCTGCAGGAAATTGCATCCAAAGATGTGCAAGAGATATCCATAATTCAAGATGAGGATGAAAAGGAAATCAATAAGCCTCTTATAAGAAAGAAAGATTTTAAAGTAGTAAATAGAACTATAGAGGCGAGGTTAAAACCCTCCATTGAAAAACCATCAGAGTTGGAGCTAAAGAAATTCCTTGATCATTTAGAATATGGGTTTCTTGAGAAGGAGTCAAAATTGCCCGTAATTAATGTAACATCTCGTTTCCATACTAAGGATTAGAACCCCAGATTTCTATAAATGATAAATAGCAATGGGAGATTAGGAAAAAAAATGCATTTCATACTCATACATAATATTAGCATGCACATATGTGAATTTAAATGTTTAGTACACCTTACAATGACTGTTTATGCACTCATTTGACATTTTTTGGGTATAATGGTTTTTTAAAAGTGATTACGATGTGAATAGTAAATTTTATGTCTTGAAAATTGATTGGTGAGTATAAATATTGACTTAGAATTTTTGGTAAAAATTAAGGGAATTTATGATATTTATGAGTATTTTTGGGTTAGGAAAAATGTCAAGTGGCAAGATAATTGACAAATGGTAGTAGAAATAGTAAATATATGGCAATAGAAATAATTGATATATGGCATTAGGATTTAATGAAAAGTCTTATAGAAAATTAGGAGACAATTGGATTAAAAATTTGAGACAAATGGATTAGTTATTAAAAAGTCCAAGTGAAGCCATAAGAATGAGACATGTGGCAAGTGACAAATGTCATGCCACTTGCCACACATCTCACCCATGACTATTTCACTTAATGAAAGACCATCTTATTTTTTCTTTCATCTTCATTTGATGCTTCCTTCTTATCTCTTCATTTCTTTCTTCATCTTCTTCATTTCTTCTTCTCCATTTACGACATCTTCGACTCCCACCATTTTGAACCTTGTTCTCATCCATCACTTGCTACTTCCATTTTCATTGACTTCATCATCTTGTTACTATTAAACCTAACCCACTCCACCCTCCGTGATGATGATCTTGTATGCATGAAAGAAGCTAGGGTTACGAAATTTTGAAGAAACTTTGGAGCTAAAACAAGAAAGTATGTTATTAATCTTCATAGGTGGTTTAAATATAAACATATGTGATGATAGTTTGAGATGAAATTATCATGATAAAGGTGTTGAAATATGGTGATATGTTTATGAGGAATTAAGTAGGTTTATGTAATTTTTTTTTTATGATGAGTAATAGATTATGGAATGTTATAGAGGATGATTGATAGCGTAAATGGTTATAAATAAGTATGAAAAAACATTGATGAAGACATGAATATTTATTGATGTTCTTTTTTCTTATAAATGACAAATAATATATTATGTATTATTTTATGGATGATCAATAATGAAAATAGTGTTTGAATGAGAGTTGATAATTAATGAATAAAGAGATGTGTTTATGACCTAATTTTGTGTATAAAATGAGTGTAGAAATGTAAATGAAGGAATTATATAAATATTTTATGTTTTGAGTATATGAGAAATGTGAGTTATAAGTTGTCATGCGAGATAATAGATGGAGCTTTGAAGTTAAAGAAAAGGAAAGTGTAGTGTCTTGAAAAGAGAAGAAATAAGATGATAGTTTAGAGATAGAGTGAAGTTGATAATGAAGTTGAATGTGAGCTGAAACATTAATGAATGTATGATCTATTATATGAGTGTTTTTTAGTTAAAATGGAGATGAAAATGATGAGGAATTAAGCTAGAAAGGATTAAATAAGCATAAGATATGTTAGATGTAACTTGTAAGACTTGGAAATCTGGAAAACAAGGAAGACTATAACTGGAAATTTCAGATTTTGATAACCCAGGATCGTGGCAATGCATCCACAATCGTGGGACGTGTTTAAAGTGCTAAAACGTTTCTGTTAGTGTAGCCACGATCGTGGGAAGTCATCCACGATCGTAGGAATGGCTTTTACATGAATTACACATCTTTTAAATGATGATTAAAACAACAAATGGTAAGTTACTTTCCATTGATGCATTTAGGCTTTAATGAAGCTTGAATTGAACCTAGTTTGATGATGTATTAATTGATAAAATGTGTGATATGCTTAGGGTGATAATCAAGGTTATAACTTAAGCTTGGATGATTAATATCAATGAGACAAATTCTGAAAATTTAGAGATGTTATAAGAATGAAAGTGATGCTATGAATGTTAATGTGATTCAAAGACGATGAGTAATGTATATTAAGTAAGAATGAATAAGAGTTTGGATATTATGTGATCATACAATGCTAAAATAACATTGGTGAACGATTGATTGATGATATTAAAATAATCAAGTATATTTGAGTTATGAATCTAAGTGCAAGCTAGACATACTCAAATGATGATGCTTAAATGATCAAAAGATGTGATTAAGGAAACATACTCAAAATAGTCAAATTGAGCATGCATTATACATTACACATATACATATGTGCATAATTAAACGTTTATGTGATTGTGCAAATTATTAATATATGTACAATGTGTGTATTGCATGAAGTTGATACACAGGATTAAATGTCAGCATCTAGAAATTTTCAGATCATGGAATCGAATGCTAATCTGGAGTGTACTGTCAGTCGACCTAGATGGTCTCACATTAATTGATTGTTCTATTTTAAATTTTTGTATTGAATTATTACTGATGTGAATGTGATTGAAATAATTCTGGACATTAACAGCCTAAGGAGTTTGATAAATGTGAATATATTGGAAGTGCTTCATTAAATGTGAATGAGAAAGAAATAAATGTTCTCAACGTCTCGTTGAATATCGGACATAGATCCGATGGAAATGTGAAAAAGTGAATATGCACTAAATAAATGTGATTGACTGCATATATGTGGATTCATGCATTTCATTACATTATATGCATGAACAGATAAAGGTAAGAGTAGCCACCGAAAAAGAACTTAAAGCTCATAATGTGATTAAGAGCCAAAGGCTCACTATGTATAATGAGCCCAGTATCCCCAACAGATACGGGGCAGTTATCACTAGACCCAATATCCACAATAGATATAGGACAGTTAAACGCACTCGATCACAACTAAGTAACAAACTGAAAGTGAGTCATATGTGTATTTCATATAAATAAATTGATGTGTATCAAATGAATAATTGAAATGTGATATCTATACCGTTTTGAAACTAAAGTGTGAAATAATATGTAATATATGAATATATGCATCTTCTGTGAATATGACTATGTGAATTGTTCTGTGTTGATATGAGTGAGCCCACTGAGGATGGTTCTCTCATTGAGTTCGCAAAACTCACCAAAATTACAACATTGTCTTTCAGGCTCAAAAGAGATATCCAGTTAGACAAATTGGAGTATAGCCACTGCATTCGGGTAAGAGTTAGAGGTTGGGATCAATTTGCATCTGCATATGCCTTCAGTCATTTTTGTATTAAACATTGTATTCCACAAGTGTTATTTATTGTATAAATGAATTTTGAATTGTAATGACTTTTTTGATTGGAAATGTTTGTAAATGAGCTGGATCAATGAGTGTAATAACAATTGTAATTAGTGATGTTTACGAATAAAGTAGGCATAAAATGATTATTGATTTTCTGAATATGTGTGTCATGTGTGAAAAATTTGCAATGAGTATGATTGACTGGCTGTCCTAGCATAGACTGACTATCCTAACATACCACCCTTATAGAGTATGTTCTCAAATATTGACGGTTCATTTGAGAATAAGCCCTATGAGAGTGGGGTGCTACATTATTGTATCAACTTTAGAGGTGGGTCAAAAAGAAAAAATGTTAAATGTGCTTAGAGAACATAAAAAGGCCATTAATTGGAAGATCTCTAATATTAGAGGGATCAACACTTCATTTTGCACACACAAGGTTCTAATGGAGGAGGAGTTCCCTAGATCTTAGCATGATTTACTTTATTTTTAATAGTTATTGGGTAAGTCCTGTGCAGTTGTGCCAAAGAAAGGAGGAATGATGGTGGTTTCTAATGAAAAGAATGAATTGATTCCTATAAGAACCGTCTCTTGATGGAGAGTATGCATCGACTACAAAAAGCTAAATGATGCAAAAAGGAAAGACCACTTCCCTTTTCCTTTCATAAATCAAATGTTGGAACGACTAGTTGGAAACATGTACAACTACTTCTTGGATGGACTTTTGGGCTACCTTCAAATCCTAATTGCCCTAAAGGGTCAAGTGAAAACAACATTCATATGTTCCTATAGAAAGTACGCTTATAGATGTATGCCTTTTGGATTATGCAATGCACTACTACATTTCAGAGATGTATAATGGTTATCTTTAATGATATGGTCAAGGAAATAATAGAGGTATTTATGGATGACTTTTCTATTTTTGGTGATTCTATTGATTTATTCCTCCATAATTTTAAAAAGGTTTTAGAGAGATGTGAGAAGGCTAATATGGTGGCTAATGAGGGAAAATGTCACTTTATGGTATAGTTTTAGGCCATAAAATTTCCCACAAAGGTATTGAGGTAGATAAAGATAAAATTGAAGTTATATAGAAACTACCACCCTTTCCTCGGTTAAAGTTGTAAAAAGTTTTTAGGACATACGGGCTTTTATAGAAGATTTATTAATGATTTTTTCTAAAATTGCTAAGCCTTTAACCAAGTTGTTAGATAAAGACATGTCTTTTACATTTAATCAAGAATGTTTAATTTACCATTTGGCCTAATGTATGATCTAAGTGAATTTTCAGTTGGTGTAGTACTTGCAAAATACTAACCATTCTGTATCTATCTAAATTTTTTGTATATACTGATCATTCTGTACTAAAATATTTGTTGAATTAACTGGATGCCAAACCTTGATTAATTAGATGGATTTTTTCGTTACTATAATTTGATTTAGAGATTAAAGATAAGAAGGGGGCTAAAAAACTAGCAGCAGATCATCTATTCTGCCTTGAAAACCCCAATTTGGAATAGCTAAATAAAGAAGGCATTGAAGACTCATTCCCATAAGAGAGCTTTATAATTTGGAGGAGGTAAGTGAGATCGAAACCCTTTGGTTTGCAAATATTGCAAATTATCTAGTGTCTAAAATGTCAGAAGGTATGTCTTAATAGTAAAAGAATAAATTCTTTACTGATTTGAGAGTCTTTTCTAGGAAGATCCTTATTTGTTCTGTATCTGTGAAGATTAAATAGTGAGAAGATGTGTACCTCAATCTAAGGGGTGGAAGATATTGCAATATTGTCATGTTGGACCTACTGAAGGGCACCATAGTGCAAATAGGACGGTTAAAAAGATCCTTGAGTCGGGTTTTTATTGGTCATTAGTTTTTAAAGATATCCAAAGGTAAATAGTTTTATGTGATAGATGCCAATGATTAGGTAATGTTTCTCATAGGGATAAGAAGCCTCAAAATTTTATCCTTGTTTAAGAAGTGTTTAATATTTAGAGCATTGATTTCATAGGTCAATTCCTAACTTTGTTTGATAATAAATATATCCTAGTAATTATTGATTATTTTTCTAAATGGGTGGAAGCGCAAGCATTACCCACAAAAGATGCTATGGTCATCATAAGATTCCTTAAAAGCTTATTTTATCATTTTGGCACACCTAGGGCAATTATTAGCGATAAGGGAATGTATTTTTATAATGTGCGATTTAAAAAGGTGCTTAAAAATATGGAATCACTCATAGGATTACCACCCCATATCACCCTTAAAATAGTGGCAAAGTCTAGGTAGCTAATAGGGATCTAAAATCAATTTCGGAGAAAACTGTAAAAGGTTAGAGAAAACACTAGTCAACTAAGTTAGATGATGCTCTATGGGCTTATAGGACAACATATAAAACACTGATTGACACTACATCTTATAGGTTAGATTATGGAAAAACATGTCATTTACCTGTTGAATTAGAACATAAGGCGTACTAGGCTATCAAATACATGAATTTTGATCTTTAACGTATAGGTTAGAAGTGCAACTTTAAATTAGTGAATTAGATTAATGACGATCATTAACTTACGAAATTTTCAAAATTTACGAGAAGAGAGCCAAAAATTATCATAAACGAATGATCAAGTAATCACAACAAATTAAGGAGGGAGATCAAGTTCTCTTATATAAGTCTCTCCTAAGACTGTTTCCTAGGAAGCACATATGGCATAATTGAAGTAAATCATCTGTATAAAGGTAATTTTAAAGTTATTAGCCATTATGTGAAGTTATATCTTAAAGGTGAACTTGACAATAATACGGAGAATATTAATTTAACTAATTCTCCTTGAGCATGTAAAGTATGTCAAGCTAAAAATTGTTAACCAAACGCTACTTGAGAGAGAACCTAAGAAGTAAGATGTAATTTATGTTATTTTGATTTTAATATTTTGAATTTATTTTCATTTTTATTTTCTTTTATCATTTTATCCCTTTTATTTATATTTTTCAAGTATGTTTGTATCTAATATCAAATGAAAAGTCCCAAATTCATCTAAATCAGAATCTAAAAATTTTATTACTCAAGGAAGTACCAAACTCCACCTTCTCACTTTTGATTTTGATATGCTTATATTGTGTACATTAGGGATAATGTATAATTTTAAATGTGGGGAAGAGGTTTATAATTTTCTTAAGTTTATTATAATTTTGGTTATCCAATTTTATCAACTGATATTTTGAATTAGTTGAAATATATCCATAAACACTCTATTTCATTATTAATTATTGATTTAAATTAGTATGCAAAAGGATGATAGTTATAATAAACTTACTTTTATAAGTCATATTATTAGTAATCATTGAGATAGTAATTTAAAAAATTGCATATTACTTACCCGCATATGACCATTTTTGTGAGAGTTTTTAATCCTAAGAGCAAAAATACATGAATTTTAAAGCCCTTTTATTCTTTTATGTTCGTTATCATGTATAGTTGGATGATTCTAGAAATTGATTTTGTTATACATATTAAGATCATATTTATTAAATTAAAAGTATTAAAATGATAAAGACACTTAGATTCAACAATTTTTTAAGCCTATTTCTTTAAAAATTACCTACCATATTTTACCCCTTAAGAGTGACCAATTTTAAGCCTTAGCCTTTTTCTTTGAGTATAGCCCCATTATTAACCTTTCTCCTATTTTTCTTGAAGCCTTTTTATTGTTTTAAACCTTAAAAGTTATTTACATTCCTTGATTTTTTGAAACTTGAAAATTTAAAAGGTCCAGCATTTTTTTGATTATGGTATATGATGAATGCTAAAAAATATTGATTTGAAAAAAAAGGAAGCATGTTGAAAGCATAAAAAATGTATAATACTACTGGATTTATAATGCAAGGACCTATATATTATAAAGTAAAAAGTTTCCTATAATTTTTCTTTATAAATTGCTTCAAATTTATCACACTTTTATTATTCCAATCGTAACTTACCTAAGCTTCATTAAACCCTTATAAAGTCTTTCTAATTTTTGTTTCTAGTTTACATATAAGTGGTGGAGATATGATAATATTACAAGCTTATGGTTAAGAGTTATGTTACTCATTAAGTTGAAAGTTTGATACTTTTTACCCTAAACACTTGAGTGCATTAAGTGAAACCTTGGTGAGGGTGTAAAGATTTGTCTGGTTGATTTAAAAAAGATTATCGATGTGATTATTGTTAATATTAATTTATGAAGTTAGTTTAAGGAAAACATGATCTAATTGTACCTTAGTTTGATTAATATGATATGATGACTTAGAGTATGGATGGAGAAGTTGAGACTAATAAAGGATGGATGTTTGTAAAGTTGATAATTTAGATTATGATTTGCTTAAGTATAAACAAAAGCTTAAGTGTGGGGATATTTGGTAGATACTTATTTGAGTATAATTAAACACCAATATTTAACATGTTTTGCTTATTATTAAATAGTTTTGTTGTATTTTTGGTACTTAATTCTCTTCAAGTGCATTTGTAGGTCATAATTGCCTTTATGGACCAAAAGGAGAAGAATTTGGATGAAATCATGGCATGGAATGAAGATTTGAAGCAACTAAGGACCTACATGACTATGTAGAGTGACTGTGTAAGTATTTGTAAACGTGTGAAGACTAAAGAATTTTAGTTATGGTCGTGTGGAGTTACACACCTATATATGTTAATATACACAATCATGTATGTTGCCCATGTAAGTCTCTTTACCCATTGAAATAATGAATTCAAGTGTTTTTGGAGATAAAAGGTCACTCACACACCTGTGTAAGTTGACCTTGTATAATCCAAAAACCCTGGATTTTACTATAAATGGACATGAGCAAAGGCAACATGGAGAGAGAGCTGAGTTATTAAGCTATTTTAATTCATGAGACACATATAGAGTGATAGTCCTGAACAAGTGACAAGGAAAACATAAAGAATATGTCAAAAGATTTGTTAGATAACAACATCAAATCCAAACTTGCAAGAAGATCTAATAAAAGAAAAAAGGGAGATTTAGAATTATGATTTTTTTGTTTTCTATTAGTTTTTCTACAAATTTATCTTTGGTTTTGTTTTATAAGAGTGGTAACTCAACTTGTTTAGTGTCTAGGTATGATAAACCCTAAGTTGTAATAACAACATGATTTCATCTTTTATTCAATGCAATTATATTGATTATTTTATTATGATTCAATTATGCATTTTATTCTCATTATAATATATCTAAAAAATTAGTGCATGATTTGATTTCAATTGATTGTGATTGACAAATGCTCTTGTATGAATAGATCTACCATAATTGGAAGGAGTTGCATGCAAACCTAGAGATATATCGATTTAAATCCTTTAGATTACGCCAAACTTAATAGTAGAATTCACGAATCGATAATGCAATCCTAAGGTTTTAACAAAAAAGAGTTATATTAATTAACTGATGGATTAGTTGTTAATATTTTTGATAAAGATATCAACATAAGATAGGAATTTTCACAGTTCAATAATCAAAAATATAATTGTATGAGAAAAGGGTTAATATTTAAGGATTAATTAGGAGGATTCATTACTTAGACATTATTATTTGATATTAATTTTTCTAAGTATTATCCTTTGTCTTAAGTTCAATATTGTTTTTAATCTTAGTTTATTTGCTTAGTTTAATTTTCAATTACAGTACAAAATCTGATCCTTAGGTTAGATAATAGAAAAAGGGTTAACCATCAATAATGATAGTCTTTGTGGGATCAATTTGTACTTGCCCATACTAGCTACAATTACGTAGTGCACTTATGGTATTTTTAACATTGATAAAATTTCAGCCACCTAGAGGGCTCAGGCATTGAAGCGACCAACAATGAGTTATACCATTAGGCTAGAGAGAGATGCAGTGACAAAGCAATATATATAACTGTCAAATTTTTACCATTTCAAATGTTCAGGAGAGGGCAAAGTAGAGGCATAATCATTTGTTGAGGGTGGGCAAATTGAACTATCAACATGTACCTGAAGATCAAAAGGTATAAATATGGTTTGCACCTGGTTTCACTGAATAAGGTAATTATTTGAGTCCAATGATATAGAGGAAGTTTGTAATTTGATTAAGGGGAAAATTGGTTCTGACATGTTGGTTGAAGATGGGAATGTTGTGTTTTGAGTTGAAAAAGTGTTATGTTAGGTTCTAGAATTAATTATGATGAGTATGGAATGATGTATTCATGTTTTATATTGCAAAGGTGTTATTGGCAGATTTGTAAGGATGTTTAAGAATTACTTTTGGTATGTGCGAAATTTAAAAAAATGATGTAAGCTCTGATACCATGTTAAAGTTTTAAAGAACAATGTAGTGTGATCTTATTTTTCATTTATTCAATTGTGATATACATTGGTCTTAATATATATGTTTAGATTGTACATGAAAAATATGAATAAAGAATTACAACTGTATATTCATTTTAAGTGATAAGAATTGAAAGATATAACAATTGAGACTAGATTATAGAAGATATCTTATCAATAAAAAATAATATACACTTAAAATTTTATTTAGTATCTATTTGCATTTTAATATAAAAATTAATGACACTAAAGCCAACAAGTTATTAAAATAGTTTCTTAAATTGTTAAATAGTAACTATATGTTAAGAAACTTGGTGCTAAAACATTAAATTCTTTATCAACAATCAGTTTAAGTTTATTAATTGGTTGGATTTGTATTTTTAATAGAAGTATAAGTAGCAAACATAAATAATTATTTGATTTTGAAAATGATTGTTGAAAAACACTATATAATTAGTATCTTATTGAATAACAACATTGTACAAAAGTATTTTTAACTTAGACAATTACTAGTAATCGCTTTTTCAACCACATGCAAAGTGAAATTCCATGTTAATTTGTTCATCTTATTTATATACAATTAGTCAAACCTCTTATTTTAATAAATTATTGTCAAGTTTTATTATGGTTTTTGATTTTTTTGCTTTTATAATTAAATTTAGTGTGAATATTTGTTTTGTTGAATTTTTAATCTTTAATTGGTTTTCCTAATTTTCATAATTTATGAACAAAGATGACAATGGGTTGAACTTATCACTGACCCAGGCTAGCCCGAATCCCCCAGCTTGAGTTTGATCTAAAACTTGATCGAGTTTGAACTGCGTAATATGAATATTTTCAAAAAAGTAATTTACTATGAATTAATAATATAAATTATGAAAATATAATATAACTATTCATTACCTTAAATTTTATAATTAAATTTTAAATTAAAATTAAAATTAATTTTAGATTTAATGATTATTATATGTATTAAACTTAAAATATTTTAAAATACAAAGTTTTGAAATAGTTATTTAATGAAAATTTTAATATATAAATATTTAACATTACTTTTAATAATTAAAATAAATATTAGTCTATAGATATTTTATTTTTTACTAATTAATTTTTATTTTAATAAAATAAAATAAATTTATGTAATTAATCAAGTTATAAAATTATTTTATGTCTAAGTTTTATTTAATCTTAAATTATTATTAGTAATAAAAGTGTGACTACATTAATATTAACAATTAAATAGATTTTTATTTTTACTTAAAAAAGTATAAACCAAATCAAGAAACAAAAATTTAAAAATATACTAATAAAATATAAATAGAACCAAATAAAAATATATTTTCTCTCTTTTTTGGTATACAGGGATCATTAATCACTATAAATATGACATCATCATTACGGAGTTCATCCTATTGAATTTTCTGATTTTTTATTAAAAATAAAAAACTAAGGGTTTAATTAACTGATACTAAAATGAAAAGACTAAATTGAATAACTTAAGAAATTTTAACAAATTAATTTGGAAACTTATCCTTATTGTCAATGATTCATGCATTCAAATATAGAGATAGATAGATTAGTGAGAGACTCTCTAACCTTTTTCTAACCCTAACCAAAATAGTCTCCAGCCTTTGTCATTTTCCTAAACCCCTTACAAACTCAGTTTTCAACCCACTTCCCTTTTAAGTCCACCACCTTTATTTTATACTCTCTTTACTTTATTGCTTTGTGGTTTTTTGTCATTATTAAAAATGACCTCTATTGCCTGTAAACCACAATTACAAGCTTTGCTTGGTCAGTCCCCTCTCTTATATCCCCTTATCTAAACTCACCATCTCGCTTTCCTTTGCTCCTAGGATCTTGCTCTAGTATTTGAAACACTAAGACATAGACCATCTCAATAAGATTTTGCATGCTCATGTTCATCCCAGCTTTAGCTAATACTAGTATAGTCTCGTTGCCTATGGAAGTTCTTAATATGGGCACTAATAAGTGGCAGTCTAGTTTGGTTAGATTCTTCATGGAGAAAAGACTCTCCTTACCCCAGGTCAGAACTTAGCTATCACGAATTAGAGGAAATATGGTATAAAGAATGTGCTTATTAGTGAAGCTAACTTCTTTACCTTCAAGTTCTCATATAAACTTAAAGCAAGTAAAATTTTGTAGGGAGGCCCCTAACATATCCAAGGCAGACCATTGTTCATCTAAAAATGGAGACCAAGGTTTTTACTAGACATATCCTATAGAACTAAGATTCACATTTAGAACTAAGATTCACATTTGGTTGAACTTTTACAAAGATTCTCTAGAATGTTGGTCCTCAGAAGGTTTGATCCATTTTGTTAGAAAACTAAGGAAACTTTTAGCTTGGATGAAAACACTACTTTCTTAAGGCATATAGGTCAAGCACATGTTTGTGTTGAAGTTGACATTAGCAAAAAGCTCCTAAAGAAACCATCAGAATATTGAAGCTTCATGGAGGAATCAATATGTATAACCTATGTCTATAAGTCCTCTCCAAAAAGGTTACAATTAAAAAATGGATTCCTAAATAATAAAGAATCTTAATGAAAACTGATGGAACATTTATATTAGATCAGTAAGTAGTGAATGGAATTAACAAATCTAAACTAAAAGATTCATATTTACAAAAAAGACAATCCAACTTTTACTCCCCAAATTAGCTTAAAAGGAATATGGAATCTAATAAAAGGTAACTAAAATGACATCTTGGAAAATCTATAAGCATTAGATACTTCTAATGGAGACCTAAATGAATCTAATTATGTGATTTAAGTGTCTCCACACTATTAAAAAGAACAAATGAAAAGCCAACCATCATTATGAGCTTAGTTACTAACACAAGCAGCAAAAAACCATAGAAAGGAAAGCTAAAAAGAAGAAACATACATTCCCTTAATAAAAATGAACCATATTGTGTGAAATATGAGGGGTTTAAACAACCTAAATAAACAATAGGCCTTTAAGGATTTTTTTAGTCCTTAAGAGGCCTCATTTTGTTGGTTTTATTGAAATAAAAATATAAAAGGATCAACTCAACAAAGGTCTTTGGTTTTTGGATAAGTTTTGGACCACCTTAAGTAACCATGATCATTATTACAATGGAAGAATTATTGTCTCACTAGATTTATAAGTCTTCTAGCTTTAAATATGGAAATGTTCAGATCATTTTTTTTTCTCTAAGGTATGTGCGCTCATCTTAAAACTCATATTGCCATTACTTTTAATTTCATAGGAAATAATTATGGGAATACTTAACTGTTTGGGAAAAAATATCTTTATACCATGAATTCTCGTTGGAGACTTTAATTGCACCCTCTATGCTTATGAATTTGATGAACATAAATCCTACCCTAAGTTAAGGAATGTCGACTTGGCTAATTTGACAAGCAATTTAGGCTTAGATGACCTAAGATACATTACCAACTTATTCCCATAAAATAATATGCAAGCTGGGAGGTGTTTTGCCCAAAAGTTCTAAAAATTACCTAGGCTATCCTACTCGCAAGTATACGAGGTAGTTATAATGATTACTTAAGGTCATCTCCCACAGATGTGAAGTTGGTTAACTAAAATTAATTTTGAATTAAAAATAAAAGCAATGCAATCCTAAACACTCTATCTCAAATTGTCAAGTAAAAGACTTTAAAGCAAATCTCAAAATTGAACAAAAAGGTAAACTGAATTGATCAAAAGCATAAACAAGTACAAATCAAAGAGGAAAACTCATAAGAATTCATTTCACAAATTTAATCTCTTATGCATGATTAAGGGGAAATGATTGGACAATTGTCTTACCGAAATTAACAGTTTGGTCCTAAGATCAACTCGAATAATTAACTAATCTAACTTTCATATTTGACAAGTTATCACCTAAGTTAATAATGAAAACCCGACTATTAATTGCCACTTAGATTAATATATTTCTAATTCTTAACCTAAGTGTTTATAATTTCTGTAACATCCCGTTTCCAGAGAACGGGTCGGACCAAAGAAACGGGTCCAGGTGTGGTAAATTACCACACCTCATGCT
>JANQBM010098320.1:0-26792 GCA_025594535.1 Erythroxylum domingense | reverse complement strand
ATGCCATGTGGAGTAACTGTAGTGATTGCACGTAGCGCTCCCTTATCATAGGATATGTACCGGAATGACCTACGGGCATCTCGGTGCGTACCCTACGGTAAGGGGGTGTTATAGGAGCACTATGTGAAAAGACTCCCATGGAGGCTAGAACTTTAATTGACTATATGGTGATGAATGCTCAATAATTTGGCATTTGCAACTATGTTCCTAAAGTAAATGAGGTAAACAATTCATTTATAGAAAATCATTTAGATGATATATTTTTTTAGAAAATTTATTGTAAGGAATGCAAAAGTGAAAGCTTTTATTATATATGTAAATATGAACTATCCAATAGATGGGTGTCTAACTATACAAGATAACATGGAGTATGTCAATACTACAACTGGGAAATTTTCCCACCAATACAAACCAAATTCACAAACCTATATCCTAGGTTAGAGAGATCACCCAAACCTAAGTTCTAAAGGGAATAAGTAGCAGAACTGCTCCTTAAATATGCTGTAAGATGCATAAAAATTTCAACCTATACCATAATCTTCCTCCTCTACCTCAAGTACGTCATTGGAAGACATAATTAAGTCTCTTATAACTAACACTTTACAATTCCAATAGGATGTGTAGTAGTTTTAGTAGGAGACCAAATATAACTTTTAGAAGATGAAGTCTAGCTTTCCAAACTTGGAGATTCACATGAGTAAAAGGGAAGTAGTCATCAAACTTTTAAAATCCTAAAAAGGAAGAAAACTACTACCATAACCTAAGATAAATATGAAGAATGTTAATGTAATCACCATGAGGAGTGGTAGGAAGCTTGAGGATCCTAAGAGGACCCTACAAAGGATGGCTAATAAAGATGAGAATGAAAAGAAGTTAGGAGAAGAAGGAAATACCTTATTAAGCTCAAACGTAAATTCTAAATTTCCCAATATGGTTAAGACTAACCCTCTACCTTTTCGTAGCTTATTAGCGAAATCAAACAAGGAGGAAAAGGATAAGGAGATATTGGAGACTTTGTGAAAGGTATAAATAAATATATGTTTGATAGAAACATTTAAACAAGTGTCAAGGTATGCAAGATTCCTTAAGGAATTGTATACTAATAAAAGAGAGTTTAAAGGTAATCAGAAGCTCATGATGGTGAGAATGTTTTTACAGTCTTTAGAAAGAAAATACCTCCAAAATGCAAGGATCCAGATATGTTTACCATTCCTTGAAAGATTGATAACACTTTGAGTAAAAGAACCATACTAGATTTAGGAGCATCAATAAATTTTATGCCTTGCTTTATCTATGCTTCTTTAAAATTAAGCCCTCTAAAAGAGACCAGTGCTATCATGCAATTGGCTAACAGTACTACTGCTTACAAGAATGGAGTGGTTGAGGATGTTTTAGTGTAGGTGAATAAATCAGTGTTTCCTACAGATTTTTAATGGTAGATATGAATGATGAAACCTCCTGTAATCCCATACATATCGTAATATAGAGACAGTTTCTTAACATGACCCAAACCAAGATAGATTTTTGTAAAGGCACCCTTACAATGGGATGTTATGGGGAAGTAATTCATTTCAGCATTTTTTATTCCATAAAACATCCTTAAGATAATCATTAGGTTTTATCTACTAGTTTGATTAATTCCTTAGTGTAGGAAATGTTTAATTTAAATTGCAGGGATCAATTAGAAGTAGTTTTGACCAAGAATTTAGAGTTAGAAGCCACTAATGCTATTAAGTTAGGAGATGAGCTAATTATTATAGCAGTTGCCTTACATTCTTTACAAGGTATAAACTTGCATCTAAGGATGGCAATTTTGGCCCGGCTTGCCCGGCCCGGCCCAATTTTTGGCCTGGATTGGCCAGGCCACGGGCCGACTATGGTTCGTCCGGGCTGGGCCACGGGTCAACCATGGTAGACCAACACGGGCCACGGGTGAGCTCGACTGCCCATTTTGAACAAAACGACACCGTTTTGTATATTTTTTTATTAAAAAATATATATATGGGTCAAGCCACGGACCGGTCAACCCGTCGATGGGTCGGGCTGTGAGCTAGTCAATCCCGGCCAGTCATAACAGCCCAGCCCGGCCCATTGCCATGCTTACTTGCATCCATGCAGTTACCTGAATCTTACTAGAGGCTATTACCTTCTAATTTATAGGTATCTAATGTGGAGATGAAATCATTACACACTTATTTAAAGACCAATAAAAGAAACCCTTCATATTCCCATTTGGTACATGTGCTTACCGAAAAATGCCATTTGACCCACCACTTTCCAAAGGTGTATGGTGAGCATATTCTCTAAGTATGGTAAAAGATCATAGAGGTATTTATGGATGATTTTAGTATCTATGGTTCTTCTTTTAATAATTGCTTAGAGAATCTTACACTTATTTTGTAAATATGTATTAAAACTAACATCGTACTTAATTAGAAAATTTTCCATTTTATGGTTGATTACATTATACTTCTAGGGCGCGTTGTATCTTTTAGTGGTAGAGAGGTTAGCAAGTCTAAGACTAGTCTCATTTCTTCTTCACGTTACCCCTCAAATGTGAGGGAAGTTCATTCTTTTCTTGTCCAAGAAGGTTTTTATCATAGGGTCATCAAGGATTTCTCGAGGATAGCCTCTCCTCTATGCAAGTTATTACAACAAGATATCCCTTTTGAGTTTGACAGTAAGTGCAAAGAGATTTTTGACAAATTTAATGAGCTCTTAACATCCTTAATAGATATCCATCCTTTTAACTAAAGCCTTCCCCTCAAGATTATGTGTGATGTAAGTGATTACATGATGGGGGTAGTTCAAAGACAAAAAGTGGGCAAAGCTACACATGCCATCTATTATGCTTAAAAAACTTTGAATCCAGCCCAACTAAATTACTCCAAAACCAAAAAAGAGCTTTTATCTATTATGTTTTCTTTAGAAAAATTTTTGTCATACTTATTGGGCAATAAAGTTATTATTTACATTGATCATACAGCTTTGAAGTACTAGCTCACTAAGAAGGAAGCAAAGTCAAGGTTAATAATATGTATTCTCCTCCTTCAAAAGTTTGATTTGGAAATAAGAGATAAGAAGGGGTGGAGAACGTGCTTGCTAATCACCTCAGGTGTTTGATCCGAAAAGTAAATGATATTCCTTCAAGAGAAATGTTTACAAACGAACAGTTATTTTCCACCAAGTTAACACCTCTATAGCATGCCAATATGTTGAATTTTTTAGTTACTAAAAAATTACCTGTAGGTTTGTCAAAAACTCAAAAGGACAAGTTGAAGAGTAAAGCTAAGTACCATTTGTGGGATGACCCCTATCTATAGAAGCATTGTCCATAAAAAGTCATAAGAAGGTATGTTCCTAAGAGTGAGATGCCTTTTATCTTCACATTATGTTATTTGTATGCTTAAAACACAATCCCCATTACAATCTCATACAACTTAAGAACCATACTTGGCTCATACATTCCATATTCTATTACAGTAGATCTTGGCATTTGACAGTGTGTAGTCTGATGAAGTTTATAATATGCTAAAGATTTATACTATTGAAATGTTGTGAAGAATGAGCTTTATCCTAGAAAATGCAAGAATTCCTTTCTTCTCAGATAATTTTGACTAGAAAGGCTATAGAAATGCTGAAAAACCAATTGGTAATGATGTTGGGATGAACAATAGTAATAAACCACCTTCTAATGGAATTCCAATCAGTTGAATCCTGTTGAATGTAACATTTTTTTTAACAATAATTTCTATATATTAGAGACAAATTGACACCAAAAAATAGGTTATTGTTGCTTTCTACATCACTCATACACAAGGAGCATTTATTTTCAATATTAAGAAGCCTCAGTGATATGTGTAGATCTTAGTATGTTTTTCAAGTATTTTAATGTGTTTTTCCTAGATGATTATCAAGTGTATATGCTTAGAATTATGTTATTATTAGTGTTATATATGTTTTAAATATTTTATAGTTTAGATCATTAATTTAATCTTAATTTTATATTTCAAGAGGTGTTTGAAGTGTTTGTAAGTGTTGAAAAATAGGAAATTGAAGAATGAAGAAGATGTTGGATACATGAAGGCCCAATCATGCACTATGCACGATCATGTATGGAAAAGCCGCATGGTTCTCTGTCATGATCATGACATGAAGCATGAGTGTGATAGAGAGTAATTAACAACATGAGGCATGATAATGTATGAAGTTTTTCTAGTCACGAGTTTTTTCAAGTTATAAGGATCAGGGCTATTTTTGGAACTGAACAAACTAGGGAAACCCTAGACACAACCCTAGACCCCTAAAGCATTATATAAGAATATGAAAAACACCAAAAAGATGTAGTAGCCAATGCATCAAAGAAGATCAAAGTGAAGAGATCAAAGAAGAGCTTTAGGAAATCCCCGCAATCCAGATCAAGGTTTCAAATAGTTTTTACTCTTTTCCATTTATTTTCTTCATATTCCTTCATATGTAATTGGATTTTTATGATGTGTAACGTGTTTATGGATTTATAAATCCAGATTAGGAATTATTTTGGAAATATTTTGTGAACCTTCATTATTGTTGATTTCAATATATTGAATAATGTTTATGATAATTTCCATGCATGTATATGACAATAAATTGAGAGAGTGAGTCAAGTAATTAGTGTTAAGGTATGCAACGAGAGTTGGCAACTTAATAGACCTGCAATTATCATATTAATGAACAATTGAAGAGAGATCTTAATTTTGAAATTAATTATCTATAGGATTTCTTCAGATCTAATTGAATAAGTTAGGTGTAGTTTTATGAATCGAGAGATTACAAATCTATAAATATAAAATTCAATTAGGGTTACTTAATTAGATCTTAAAAAGGAGTAAGCAAAACCTTAGGAAATCTTGGATCAAACATAAATTGAATTAACAAAATTAAGGGAAACAAAATAAGGATAGAATAATTCATAAGTATTCAACTTTGATCAATCTCAATTTTATTGCCAGCTTAATTGCTTATTTGTTTATATTTTTGTTATCATTTTAATTCAAATAAATTTTTTAGTACCTTAGAAAAGTTTAATTCAAATTGTTTAGGTGTCTATAGTTCTTGTGGGAACAAACCCTTGACATTATAAGATACGATCTATATACTTATGGTATTGAGAGTTTTATTATTGTGTAAAACTTGCTCAAAAAAATTTTAGCACCATTATAGGGGATTATATTACATCTCAATAATTTGAATTCCTTTGATTTAAAGATTAGATACTTTTTTATGTGTGTATATATATATAGTTACTTTAACTGAGCAACTTATAGATAGACCCTTTCTTAGGATTACAACATGGATGGGAATTACTATAATACATATGATCTTGGGTAGCAGTATCACCCAAATTATTCATGGATTAACAATGCAAGTGACATCATATGTGTATAAGGTCCACCAAGTTTCTAGCAAGATAGGCTTGGATCCTTGGAGTCAATCTCTTTTGAGTTATGGTTGGGTAAGACAATAAATGAGTTAAGCTCCAAGTTTAACAACTTAATAGACAAGATAGACAAGTGGGAAAGTGAGAGGAGGATTAAAGCCAAAATTGGTCAATTCATAAAGAACCACTCCTCTACTCTTCATAACTTAGAGGTTTAAGTTAAGCAACGTTCCAATGCATTGTTAATGAGGAATATAAGGAGTCTTATAAGTGACACAGAAGCACAATCAAAATCCATTTTATGTTGTGACATTTGTGGGGGTAACCACTATAATCTTCAATGTTCGGCACCATTTATATATGGGAGAATCCATATTGCTTGTGAAACTAGTCTTAGAATACGTAATATGAGCATAATGATAATTTAAAATGGAGAAACTCTTGCGTATACATAAGATAATTACGCTTCATTTGAATCTTTAAAGGAATATCTTACCAATGGTGAAGCTAGCTACATAATCTTCCAAGAGAGATTTTATCTAGCTAAAGACCCTAAGGTAGATACAACATGTTATCGGAGACCATTAATGCATCAAAGTGATAAGGAGGAAAAGGTCAATGACATGAAAGAAGTTTCCATTCAAGATGAGAAAGAATAACAGTGTATAAAGGTAATAGAGATTGAAGAAGCTAAGGTGGTTTTTATTCAAGAAGCAGAAGCAGAAGAGGGGACGAGGGTGATTACAGAAGAAGAAAAGTTGTTCACCTTCTTACAAAACAAACTACTATATTCGATTGTTGATTCTGGGAGTTTCGTCATTCCCTATTTTATTGACAATTTGTTATCAAAAAGGGCATTACTGAACTTACTTAGTTTTCTTAATTTGATTAATTATATTGTGCTCATTATCTTACAACATGTAGCTTATTTATAGACTGCTAAACTGACTTAGGGTGAAACAGGAAGCAAGCCACTCATAATTGATCCAAGTTGAATTTTGAAGGATGCAAGGTCATGCTAATGACCATAACTTAGCATTTTAGGTAGTTGGGTTTTTCCTTAAATTCTAGTATTTAGGTTTTTATATTCATGTTTTTGGAGTGGTTTGGATTGTTAATTTTCATATTTTTTGAAGTTGTTATATGTTAGGAAACAAGCTACGGGAGTTGCATGAGGAAAAATGAACAAAACAAGACAAGGTTAGATCATCTCAGCCATGTCACGATTATGCTCTGTACAAGATCGTGTATAGTGTGATTGGTGATAGGTGAGTTAAGGCACGACCGTGCATGATGAAGACAACACTTATGATCCACCTTCCTAACCCTACTTTACTCCTTCTTTTTCAACCCTAACCATTTAAATACATCTTTTCTCTTCTTCTACATCTCACTTCTCTCTCTAAACCTAACAGCCACCTTCCAAGCTCTCTAACTCTCTTAAATCTCTCTTTACTCTTACTTGGTTTTTCACCATTTTCTTTCATCTTCTTACACAAATCTAGTGATTTCGATAAAAAAGCACATACTTTGAGTGGTTGTTATAGGATTTCTTAACATTATTCTATTTCACAGTTTTGGGTGTTATTATATGTTTTTGTTGTGTTTCTTGGTTGATTTTATAGGTTATATGTTCACTCATGGCATTAAGAATCAAGCAAGTTACCATATGCTCACCAAAGGGGAAAGCTCAAGTGTTGGGGATGTGCACGTGATAGGGCTGCAGATTCTGGAGCACCTTTTCTAATCTATTTGGAAGAAGAAGATATACGATTCCAATCACTTCAATCTAGAATTGTTACTGAATCAAGATATTTTCATTTTGATATCTTAGAAAATCTAGGTTTGAAAGAAAAGATTAAGAATTTGAGTGCGAAAATTTGATTCATTTTGATTTTGTTATGTATAAGGATTTAACCCTCAAATTTTATATTACTTTACATTTTGAGCCACGAAAATTAGATAATTTTTTGTTTCAATTATGGAGCCACCCTTATAATTTGGTCTATGATATTATGGAAGAAATTGATGGCTTTCCTAGATCAAAAATTATTGAAAAACATGATAACTTTTATACTAAGAAATATTGGAAAACATTAACAAGGTTGGATGACTTAGTTATAAGAAATGCACATAATAATGTTATTCTTAGTCCTGAACATTTATTATTGCATACATTTATGTGTCATAATACGTTTTACAAATCTCAAAGTAACAAGTGTTTTCAAAAAGAATTATTCATACTTTGGTGCATAGATCATAAGGTCAAATTTTATACTTCAACCCTCATTTTTCATACAATAGTTACTTATTTTATTGAGAAAAAGTAGCTATCTTGGCATGGGTTTTCTTGTTACTGCACTTGCTCAATATTATTGTGTATCTATTGATGGACTAACTATTGTTTTTTTTAGTTTCTTAACCATACACATTTAAGGCAGTCTAAGATCTTGGAGGTCCATAACATGGCACTCTGAGATATTAGTTCCAAATTTCAAGTGAAATACAGGACCGAACATGCTAGTTTTAGTTTTGAACCAGCATAACGTCAAATCGGTCTTGTCAAGTGAAACAGCTAAGAAAGATGACGAGGAAGGTTAGGAGAAGTGTTCAACATAATGATAGAAAATAACAAGAGCATAGCAGAGCACCTGAACACTATGGAGGCATAAATAAGGGAGCTTGCATGTCACCAATGTCAACAAAGACATGACACAAAGCAGATATTGAAGTATTTTGATGATAAAGGTGTTCAGATTCCTTCAACCACAACATCAGGGCCTCAATCTCCACAAGTGTTTCTTACTCTAAACTTTTTGTTATTGTTATTTATTTTTATGTGTATTATTTGGTTTCTCATATTGAGAACAATGTGTTGTCTAAGTGTGGGGACGTTTATGCATTGGCATGTCACTGGTGTGTGAATTTTGCATTTACATTTTGTTAGTTTTTGATTAAGTTGGCATTATGTGAACATTTTGTTGCATGATGTGTGCTTTGTATGAATATGTCAATAGCAAGAATTGAATGGAACTAGTTTAGCTTTAAACATGGACATTTAAATTGAAAAGGCGTTAACTTATGAATTTTGTGTTTTAAGTGTCTTTGGGATGAATATGCATGTTAATTAGGATATGACACCTATTATTTCACTTTAGGAAATTTGTTTGTATATATTTTTAATTATAGTCAATTGAATTGGTTAGCATTATTACTACCCTTTTTGTGAGAATGATTGACTAAGAAGAAATAAGGTAGGCTAAGAAATTAAATAAAATAAAAGAAAAAATGTGTTATATAAATTCCTATTTCCCTTGCCCTTTTTGAAAAAAATTGGATTAAGAATGAGGTTGGTAGCTAGTTGAGAGTGTGATATAGTTGAATAATTGGGGGCATTCATAACAAAATGTTTATCTTTCAAAAGGCTAGAATGACACTTCAACCAAGCTAAATAAAAAACGTGACCGAGTTAAGTAACCGAGGGACATTTATAATAAGATGTTTGCTTTCTCATCAAAAGACTAGGTTATTGTTAAAGAAAATATAAGAAAATGGTGTTATAATGAAAGAAACCTACTGATCATACAAAAAGCAAGAATTTTCATGAAGGGTTACTTAGTGATAGTTTGCCTTTTTGATTATATCGTTATTGCATATTGTATGATTGAGTGATTATATGTTTTTGTGTTTGTACTTTTAGTTTTGCTTAAGGACAAGTAAAAGTTTAAGTGTGGGCATGTTGATAGGTGTAGATCCGAGTATACTTTTGTAGGTGTTTTAGTGTGCTTAAGTGTTTTATAGATGATTAACATGCATATAGGCTCAAATTTGTGTTATTGTTAGTGTTTTATAAGTTATAAATGTTTGTGTGGTTTAGAGCTTGAATTTAATATTAATTTTATGTTTCAAGAGGTGTTTGATGTGTTTGTGAGTGTTGGAAAACATGAAATTGAAGAATGAAGAAGATGTTGAATTGCATGATTGTGCATAGCCAAGATGCATAGTTCTCTATTAAGATCTTGACATAAGGCACTATTGTGACAGAGAGGAATCAATAATGTGAGGCACGATTGTGCATAGGGTTTTTCCAAACTCGAGTTCTTTTTCAAAATTTGAAATTTCAGAGCTATTTTTAGAAACGAACAAAGAGTGAAAACCTAGATACAACCCTAGAATCCTAAAGCTTTATATAAGAACACGAAAAACACTAAAAAAGAGGTAACAACCAATGCATCAAAGAAGATCAAAGTGGAGAGATCGAAGAAGAGTTTTAGGAAATTCTAGCAATCCAGATCAAGGCTTCAACCAGTTTTACTCTTTTCCCTTTATTTTCTTCGTAGTCCTTGATGTGTAATTGGATCTTTATGATGTATAATATGTTTATGGATTTTTAAATCCAGATTAGGAATAATTTTAGAATTATTTTGTGAACTTTAATTATTGTTGATTTCAATGCATTGATGAATGTTTATAATAATTCTCATGCACGTACTTAATAATAAATCGAGAGAGTGAGTCACATAACTAATGTTAAGGTGTGCAATGAGATTTGGCAACTTAATAGCCATAATTATTAGGTTAATGAACAATTAAAGAGGGATCTTAATTGTTAAACTAATTATCTATAGGATTGCTTCAGATCTAATTTAATAAGTTAGGAGTAGTTTTGTGAATCGAGAGATTAATATCAAATTCAATTAGGGTTGCTTGATTAGATATTGAGAGAGAATAATCAAAAGCTTAGGAAATCTTATATTAAACATAAATTGAAGTAACAAAATTAAAGGAAACAAAATAAGGATAGAATAGTTCATATGTATTCAATTTCAATCAATCTTAATTTTATTACCAACTCAATTGTTTATTTGCTTATTTATTTCATTTTATTATTTTAAAATTTTTTAATTTATTTTAATTCAAATCAAATTCTTAGCACCTTAGTCAAGTTTGATTCAATTTTTTTATGTTTCCATAGTCCTCGTGGGAATGACAACCCTGATACTATAAGATATGATCTGTATACTTACAGTATTGAGAGTTTTATTATTATCTAAAACTTGCTCAACACTTAGCTTACCCAAAGTTTGTAATTTGTCTTTTATAGCTACCCATAACATGAAGGATGCTCAACAATGACACTATTTTTGCCATACCAACTGAGTCCATTATATGTAATTGGATTGTCTCTGAAAAAACTTCTTACAAGACTTGTTTATGAAAATCCCATTGTTAGTGTGCTTCCAAATGATTCTTTCCTCTTTATCATCCAAGTGAGTTCCAATAATTTCTTCTTTTGTCATATTAACGAAAAAAATCTTTTATGCTCTGCTAATATATTTTTTATATTTTGTAAATCTTGATTATAAGAATTATAGAGATTAGTAACATTATCAAGTTTTTCTTTAATAGGTATTAATCCATTATTATTAATTCACAAAAAATATTATTATAAATTAACTCATACAGAACAAGACATGTATATCCAAATATTTAACCAAAAATTACCTTATCCAATAAATAAAACAGTAGAAGAATTATTTTTAATTAAACAAAATGATAATTTAGTAGCTTATAATTCAGGTGGTGCTATTTGAATAACAAAAGAAGTATTATCACAAAAATGTTTAGAAGCAAATTTACATAAAAAATTGTGACCCAAAGATATCCAATTATGTTGTTCTAAATATTCAGAAGTTCTTCAACAATATAGATGTGAATTTTCTACCTATCATAACCAATGAAAACAAAAAAATACAATAAATATAAATGGAGAACATATCCTAGACACACATATAAAAAATTCCCATTTAAACTATATAAAAAGTTTTTTAGAAGAAAGGCTTATAGACAATATAAACCTAAAAAGAAATATTGTCCTCAAAATAAGAACAATGTCGATGTTGTTTATGTAAAGAAGAAGGTCATTATGCAAACACTTATCCAAAAAGAAACCAAAATAAATTTAAAGAAAAAATTAATATTTTAAATTCAGCACTAAAATATAATTTAGAACCCATAGAATTAGAATATGAAACAGATTCAACAACTTCTTCATCATATCAATATGATCTCCAAACTTCGTAATCAACAACTGAATCCGAATACGACATTTATTTAAGTAATTATTCAGAATAAAAAATTAATGCTTATATAGATATAGGAGCTACTATTTATATAGCCTCTAAAACAATATTAAGCAATTGGAAAAAAATTAAACAAACCTTTACAGATAAGAATACCATATGGAAGCATTAAATATATTTAGTATGTTAGTTATTATAATAATATTATTATTGAAAATTATACTTTTATAATGCCATCAATTTATCATCAAGAATTAGGATTACCATTGATTTTAGGAAAATGGATTTCTTAAATTACAACCTAATACTCTTGAAAAATTACATAATTTTCCTAACACCTTTAAAAATCTAATTAAAGTTCAAAAATTTTTAGGACTATTAAATTATATATCTAATCAAGGATTTCTTAAAAATCAAGCTAAAGAAAGAAAGCAGTTACAACTTAAATGTAGTGCAAAAACTCAATGGACCTGCAAGTATTGATACATCAGCTGGCTGCCTCTTGGCACAACCACCCAATTCAAGGAAATGTCTTTTATATAAATATATCAGTGGAACTTTTAATTCCAATGAAAGGAAATATCATATTCATGAAAAAGAACTAAAGATAGGTTTAAGATAATAATTGATTATTAAATGAAGATAGATAATAATTGATGAAAAGATAAAAACGCAAGTAAACATACCTATTTATCCCGTTTTCTCTTAAACACTAATTCTTAGGCTCAGGCGAGAAGTTGAGAGATTTGAACAGAAATGTAAACTAGGAGTTTATTTTTTTCATTTTAGAAAGAAGGTTCACACTTACATTATATAGAAATGCGGATAGCATTCAAACAAAATAAAAAAGCAGATTTACTGTATGGCCAACAATGGACCTGCCTACTTTACATGATAAATAGTAAAAATTACATAATTGGTGGCGTTGGTGGCGGACAGGAGGAATCTGCTTTTTTCCTTATTCTTCAATGATGGCATTTACTGAAGTATCATCTCTGCCTCATTCTTTTTCTGTTTATGATGTAGAAGGACAATAATTGCATTGGTGTTGTGAGTGCTATCATAATTGTTGACAGATGGCTTGCTTCCATTGACTTGATAATTCATTGAATATTCCAGAAACTGTTGAAAAAGATGCTTCAAAATTATTTATGATTTGGTATGAGTCATTGGAGATGGGTGTTTTGTATGCAGAGGTCATTAGCATATTGACTCCTCTGTAGTTTAATTTAATGATTGATTCATGAGTAATTTTGAGACATTATTGATAGTCTCCTTCAAGACAATGAACATTAAATTGATTAATGAGATCCCAATCAAAGTCATATTTTTTAGGGTCATCAATAGGAGGGCATATGCCATTGCTGATGCCAATTTGTATATATGGAGGCGAGATAGTTGTACTTATTTTTCTTTAAGGGTTTCTACTTGTTTAAAAATAGGATAGTTGTTAAATACTTTAATAAATATTTCTCTTTCTTTAGTAAATGTCTCTTTATAGTTTTATACTACAAGAATAAATCTGGCTGGAAAGTCTTAAAGGATGGCTAAATTGGTTAAATAAATGGTGTCCACTAATCCACTTTGAAAAAAGGAGATAATTACTTTAATAAAACTATGGTGGATTTAGAATCCAATATAAAAAATAAATTAGAAGAAATTACTCAACTAGTTAACAAATTAACTTTAGAAAATAATAGGTCTTTAAAATATGAACTTATAAACCCTATTACAGATCAAGATGAAATTATTTACAGATATGAATCAGATCAAGAAATCTATATGGACCAACAAAAGAATGAAGAACAACCAAAAACAAGTCAAAGTGGAGAAAAAAGAAAAAGAGAAAATCAAACAAAATATATTTGGAATTATAAACCTATTGAAACAAAAGAATTAAATCGTAAAATCACATAATTTAAATGAAACTATTATTGTTGCCTATAAATTTTATAGAGAGAATTAAGAAGATAAAATTGTAATTGATTTAATTTTTCGATTACAAGTTGTAACGTGTTATAATAAGTTGTATGATATATATGAATTATAAGGATTATAGATTTTTTATTTAAAGATTTGATTATTGGTGTTTTTAAAGTTATGTAATGTAAATATTGACAAAAAGGATTGTATAATTTAAGAAAAATATATTCTTCTAAATAACAAATATCACATATTCATATATTATTTAAATGCCATAAGGCATTTTTTCTTTCTTCATTTTCAATTTCTTATTTATAGGAAGTAATTCCTTCTTGAAAAGTATATTTTAATAATATTTGAATAGTAGATAGATGTATAAATTAACTAGTACAGAATAAGACATGTATATCCAAATATTTATCTGAAAATTACCTTATCCAATAAATAAAACAGTAGAAGAATTATTTTTAATCAAACAAAATGCTAATTTAGTAGCTTATAATTTAGGTGGTGCTATTTGAATAACAAAAGAAGTATTACCACAAAAATGTTTAGAAGCAAAATTATATAAAAAATTGCGACACAAAGATATCCAATTATGTTGTTCTAAATATTCAGAAGTTCCTCAACAATATGGATGTGAATTTTCTACCTATCATAAACAACGAAAACAAAAAAATACAATAAATATAAATGGTGAAAATATCCTAGATACACATATAAAAAATTCCCATTTAAACCATATAAAAAGTTTTTTAGAAGAAAGGCTTATAGACAATATAAAACTAAAAAGAAATATTGTCCTCAAAATAAGAACAAATGTTGATATTGGTTACGTAAAGAAGAAGGTCATTATGCAAACACATGTCCAAAAAGAAACAAAATAAATTTAGAGAAAAATTAATATTTTAAATTCAGCACTAAAATATAATTTAGAACCTGTAAAATCAGAATATGAAACAAATTCAACGATTTTTCATTATATCAATATGATCTCCAATGTTCAGAATCATACGACATTTATTATAATGTAAGTTTGATCCTTCTTTCTGATTTGAAAAAAATAAACTCGTAGTTTACATTTTGTTCAAATCTCTCAACTTCTCGCCTGAGCCTAAGAGTTGGCGTTTAAGATAAAATAAGATAAACAAGTATGTTTACTTGCGTTTTTATCTTTTCATCAATTATTATCTATCTTCATTTAATAATCAATTATTATCTTAAACCTATCTTAATTTTGTTCTATGCTAGCTTAATTTATTTAGATAAAAATAGTCTTAATGATTTTCTTAATGATTGTTTGATCTATAGATTTAGAAATCTGCTTATTCTATTTCTTCTTAACAAAATTCATATTTTATCAAGTTTTTCATTTATTGGATATAATATTTTAGACAATTTTTCATAATTTTTTCTATTATTTTTTGAATTTCACTAAATTCATTGATTTTTGATGATAATATATTTTTAAGATGTTTTGTTAATTCGTTAAGTTGATTTTTAATCGTAATTAGTTCTTGACCTATATATAATTTTTGTTCTTGTTCTTCTTTTTCAGTGGTTATTTGTGGTTCAGTAATTCTAATGGATTTTTCTAATCTGATTCCTAGTTTTGTAAATCTAATAGGTTTTTCTAATTTTAAACAGTTGAGTTTAACCTAATGACTAGCTTGAGAATTTCCATCTCTTATAAGCAATGTAGAGGACCACATGATACCCAATTTTCAGACCAGAATTTGGATGAATTTCCATCTCCAATTAGGTGAATCAACTCCTTCCTTAGTGAGCTTCTAGTTTTTATTATTGCTTTTAGAGAAGTAGTTATAGATGTGTTGATTTCAAAACCCCAGATGTCACTATTTTTTCTGTGAACTTCATGCACCTATTTATACCATAAGGCCTATTTGTCTATCATGAGTCTCCATAATGTCTTTCCTAACATAATAGTGTTCATTAGTCTAAGAGAAATTACTCCAAGCCCTCCATTTTTTTAGGCATACAAACCTTTTTCCATTGCATCTTGGCCCTTCTAAACTCCAAATTATTTCCACTTCAGAGAAATTTGCCACAAGTCATCTTAATCATCTTAATGATCTTCCTAGGAAAGGAGACATTGGCAGCCCCAAACAAATTGATGGAATTGATGACAAAGTGGATTAATTGATCCTTCCCAGCCATATAAAGAATCTTGGTACTCCAAGATGAAAGTTTGTTGTTGATTTTATCCATAAGAATGCTAAAGTCTCTGATGAATAAGTTGGAAGTGGAAATGGGAATACCTAAGTACAAAATGGTAAGTGAATGCATTCTAAAATTGGTAATCAAGCACACTATATGTTCTTTTGCACTAACAAACTTGGATAAGAAGAAAATACTCTTTGAAAAATAATCTTTAGACCTAAGAGCCTTTTAAAAATCTTCAAGACTTCATGAATGTAATAATAAAAACCTGATTAGCTTTGGATAAAAGAATTAGATCATCTACAAAACAAAGATTAGTGTCTAGTTCTCTCCATAACTATACCAAGCATCTTGCTGAGCATCTCCATTATCGAAGCAAAAAGATAATTTGAGATTGGATCTCCTTAACGAATCCCTTTACAACTTTTAAAAGACTTATAAAGTTATCTATTAACCAGGACTTTAAAGGAAGAAGTAAAAATGCATTATGAGATCCCTTGTATAAACATATTAGGAAATTCTAAAGCATGTAAAGTGTTTAAAATGAAATTCCAATCTACACTATCATAGGATTTTTTCAAGTCCAATTTTAACAGGCAATTACTCCTCTTTCGAGCATAAGTTTTAATCAATTATTGAAGAAGTAGTATGTTACCCCCTTGATTATACCAGGAATGTAAGCCCTTTATGACACATCAATATATTTGTGGAGAACCAATTTCAGTCTTTAAGTGAGTATGGAGCAATTTACTAACTCTTAGAGTTTACTTAGTACCAACTAGTATAGAGCCACTTACTAATTCCTATAGTCTACTTTCCATTGTGGTGTGTGGTTTAGGAAAGACTCTCAACCTATGATTTAATTAGGTGCACTAATCTAGCTTTTGCATCCTTAAATTATAGGTTATGTATGAAAAATCATGAGTTAATCAATTATCTATTCTTCAATTGCACTTTCTTTATACATGTATGGTTAAACATACTCAATAGGTGTGAAGTAACATATCTCTTTAATCAATGGAAGGATGTGTTAACTTGGGCTATAACTACCTAAACTTGGAGTGGATAATGTAAAAATTCTTCAATAGGTCCTAGGATGTACAATTTATAACCTTTTGAAGGAGAGTAATCATAGGGTATTCAAAGAAAAAAAGCGAGAAATTGAGGATTTCTAAATAACTAACCTCTATACAATTTCGGGAGATGGCAATGGTAACTAGTTTAAAATTTTCATCTAGATTCTTATCTAATTAACTTTTATGATACTCTTATGTATTTTATATTTTTCAAGAATCTATCTATTAATAAGGTCATGTCCTAGACTTAAGCTTAAGCTAAAAGTTGTTATAATGTTAAGTTGGCCTTACTATTGTAAGTTATAGCTTTGTTTACTGAGCATGAGCTCTTGTTTCTAGTACTTCATTATTATGCCCCCCTTTTAGGCTATGCTATGATTCAATACAAGTCTTTAATTTCCAAACGAAACTCCTGTTTTAGTTTTTTTAAAAACTTATAATCTTATCAAGCTTAGTAATGGTGATCAAGTCTTAGAATCTTATCACTCCTAATCCTATATTTTTATGAATATGGTGATCTATATCATTTTTATTTTTATTTTTGATTTATTGGATTAAACTTGTTTCAATAAAAATGATCATTGGTCCTATTCATATTGATATTGAATCTCACTAGTCCTATTACTGAGGGTCATATCACTTCATTGGTAATTATTCATAGAAATTTTTTTTAATATACTCTTGCAGTTCCTCAGGTGTTTTAATTTGGTAGTTATTCCTAAGATGCATTGATCAATTACTTGGATGGATAATTTAACATATTGTAAAATGTTTTATTTTCAACCCCAAATCGAGCCCACAGTGTGGGCACAATCTCTACACTTTTTTCCAGCTCTCCAATATCTCATATAATGTCTCACTATCTATTTTTTTGGAAAGGAGAAGATGTCGTTATTGAGTCTTATTGTTTAAGCTAAAGAAAAATACCTAGCTAAACATGTTTTTACTAGTTGAGTTGCCAAACTTATAGTATCCCTAAAAATGAATTTATTTATGTATCTAATTGGTGTAGATTACATTGTAGTTTTATAGGTAATTTGATATATGTTTAGTGGTTAATTTGATTGTTTAGTGTGTGTTTAGGTTAAGAATTGTGTTAGTTCATAAATATGTGTGTTTTAAGTGTTTTTTAGATGAGAACATGTTTTTAAGCTTCAATTATATATATATGAGGTGTCGTGATGAGTTTGTTAGTGTTTCAAGACATTCGAAGGAGTTTCAGAGGAGAATCGAACCAAAACACAGTCTCATGATCGTGTCAGGCCACGATCGTGATAAAAGCACCAACATAGGCCCATGATCATGACAGAAGTTAGAGCATGGGGCCACGATCGTGGAGAATCTGCCACAGACAAACCAACCACGATCGTGCACTAAGGGCCACAATCGTGGCCTACGCGCAGATAGACACAGAGTCACTTTTGGATTTGAGTTTTTGTAGGACATTTCAGACCCCGAAAAGACACTAAGGTTACCTTAATTTGAAAAGACTATAAAAGTATTATGATGTAACCCTAGATGAGAATTTACATTCTACCTACATTCAGAAACCCAAAAAAGAGAGAGCAAAGAAAAATAGGAAGAAGAGGAGTGTTCCGACACCGAAGCTTCCTGGAATCGGTGATCTCCCAATGTCACTACTTTCTCGAATCATCCAATGAGTTTCATTTCCACCCCATTTACTTTTGTATTCATTTAATGTGTAAGATTGAGATAGGTTGTATGGTTATGGATTTTGAGTTGTTAATGATGTTCTAACTTTACCTTCAGGATTTTGCTTATATTTAATGTTAGTATAGTTGAATTGTGTTTACTTGATTTAGGTGTTGTGATTGATTAATGTTTTTACATGTTTCGGTAACAAACCAAGAGGATGAACTGAATAAAAATGATTAGAATATATTAACGAGAGTTAAGCAATCTAATTGGACACTTAATCAATCTAGTCGGTAATTTCATGGGGAGAGATCCTATGTGAGACCTGATTGTTTATTAGAGAGTTTTAGAACTAATTATAATTATGGGTAATTTGTGAATTGAGATATTGCAAGTCCATAATTCAATTAAGATTTACAATTTATGGAATAATTATAACTCGAGAAAGAGTAGTCAACCTTATAATTGTCTAGAACTGACACCCCATAAACACATAAAAGGCTAAATTAGCATTAATGATAAGTAAAATCCGCTCTCCTATAACTTGATTAATTCTCTTGACGAATTTCCATTATTATATTATTCGATTGTTTCTAGTTTTTTTTATTTAGTTTACTTTTCAGTTTAATATTCGAATTTGAGTCTTAAACAAAGCACAACCTGAATTAAGTGGTGCCTAAACACATTCTCTATGAGACGATATCTACTTTTTACTACAAGTAACCATCTGTATACTTACGGTTTTTAGCATAAAACACGTAATTGGTTTTGCAATCAACATATCCAATCAAAACTATGTTAAAGATCATTAGGTAAGTCCACCTATTATTCTAATAGTATGGTTTAGTGAATATTAGTGTCAATCGCACAATGACTATAAGTACTTATACTAATCATCTTTTTGTTATACTAATCTAAAATAATAATCAAAGCAATGAATAAGAATGGAACAACCAGCAAATAATTAAGACTTATAAGAAGAATCCCTTTAAAACCTTTCTATTCTTGAATTTATTTTGATTTAGTGATTAGCCCTAGTTTATTAGACCAGTGGAAATTCCAAAGTTACCATCATATTCTTTATCAAGATATACAACCACTATCCCTCAGTTGATTGATTGAAATTTCTTTTTACTTAAAACCCCTAAAAATGTATTAACTTGTTTTATGAAATTCTATGATAGATTTAACTCTAGCCTAGAAGATTTATGTAGACCTATCTTTAAGATTCTCATTAACTCTTATTATTCATGTTTTGATCTATGTAGACATATAATTTTTTCAATCCCTACTTATAGAATCTAAAATTGAATTATAGCCCTATCATATTTCAATTCAATCACAATTAATAATTATGAATAATTCATAACATAAGTTAGGTTAAATCAAAGAATAAATATAAAAATAATAGTTCTAAGGTTCATCATATCTAGGTCAATCCAAATTTAGCCTATACTTGAAATTCTTTAAATGAATCTTGAAGGAATCCCCTTCTTTATTTTTAAAGTTCCTCCTTTCTTGTACTAAGACATTTTAGTTTAGTTCCTTCTAAGTAATTCCTCATCCTTTAGCCTTCTTTACTCTTCTTAACATAAAACCCTATGATTTTCATAAGAGTTATTGATAATATGGAACCAATATAAGACTATCATAGGTCCATATTGCAAAATTATTAACTTATTAACTTAAAATTAAACCCTAAATCATGTATTTCAGGATTTATCTTGAGAGTATGGGCCTTAATGACATAAAACTCTATGTTTTGGTTGTGTTATGTGACAAATTCTCTAAAACATAGTATGAAGCAATAGTCTACAGGGGTATTACTCCTATAAAATTATACCAAAAATTCTTTAACTTGGCACCAACTTGCCCGATGTCTCTTTTTGATTAACTTTTCTCATAATGTGTTACATTCTTTGAAACCCCAAAAAAGGTTACCTTAATGTTAGAAAGGTCATGTAAGTCTATATCATGATTCATATTTAATCCTTAATATATGTGCTAAATATAATTTATACATAATTCTCTCTACTATGTCTACGTATAAATCAAAATAGACCTAAACTCTTACTTGTATATGGTCAGCATTACATATATAATTCTTAAATAGACAAAAATCCATTAGGTTTTCTTTTAATCTAGATATAGGAGTGTTTAACCATAAATTATCCTTGTAAATGTGAAAATAGTCAAATATGAGGAAAAACTCTTTTAAAGATATCCCATAATGAAATTCTCTATTGGTGATTTCTTCTTTGAGATGACTTCATCTCTTTCTTTAATGAAAACAACCTTCAAATGTGTTTCTTAGGGTTTGATTAGTAGGCAATAACTAACCCTAATGAAAACTAAAGCCTAAACTAGAAGAAGGTGAAAAATAATACAAAATCCTAACTTTTACAATTTTTTATAATTTTTTTCAACATAGGCATTGTCTAGAATATGGTCGTATCCTAAACCATGTAACTTCTTTTCTAATTTTAGAGAGGGACATAGGAATAGACATGTTAGTTTCTGTCAAGTAACCTTTTACAATTTTTAAATAATTTTTCTCTTTTTTTCGTAACACGTCCTCTCTTTGTCCAATGCATCAAACTATTAAATTTGTTGGTTTTATTGTTTAAGAGAGATATGAGTAAGTGCATAGATGCATACTAGGTTATATTCAATTAAAAACTAGTATTTTCTTCATGTTTTTCCTTGCAATCTCCTTTATTATTGGTATAACATTCCTCAAGTAACTTGTTATATAGTTATCTAAAATAGGACATAAAATGTATTGAACTAAGGTAACTTAGATATAAAATGTAGCAAAATGATAAGAAAAATATATGTATTTTCAACATATTAATAAGTTAAAAGGAAACTCACAAATAGGTATCTTAAATGCCTAAATAAATACATAAGATGAAAAAAATAATACATAGTACTTCATACTAATATTATGAGAAGTTATATTATGTTTCTGTCAAAGGAAATTGCAATTTAATGTCATTTGCTATTTTATTTTGAATTAATATCTAGACTATTCACATGATGGTTTCTGGGAATTTCTGGAAAACTAAATGCATAAGTTGATTTTGAAAATTTTCGTAATAACTCTAGAAAAATTGTTTTTCTAATTTTTTCATGGAAATGTTTATAAGGTGTTATGTTATGTTTTTTTTTAAATAAAATGCAATTAAATGTCATTTGTTATTTTATTACGAATTTAGTTTCAGCTTGATTCATGTATGAAGTTCTAGGAAATTCTAGAAATGTGATGAACATACTTGCTTGTAAATTCCATATTAATTTTTATAAAAATTGTTTTTATAAATTTTATGTATGCACATACAAGATGAGATGTTTCCACGTGTATAAGATGCATGACATTTGTTGTTAAATTGATTATCTTATGCATCAATGATGTAATGTTTGACTAGTGTTCGAAGTAATATGACAAGTGTCATACACATATGATGTGCTGGCTAATTCCTATTTATTAATAAAAATTCCTAAGAATTAGGCTCTGGAATTTTTTATTAGACATATTTCAAATGTGTATAAGACTCTGGAACTTTTCTAGAATTAATTGAATTTGAGTCAATTATTAAATCAAGTCAAAGTCAACATTGGTCAACTTTTTGAAAGTTAATGGAGTTAACTTACTTAATGACTTATAGTATATGTATTTCGGTTATAAGACCTTAATAAAGTTCTTGTATGGTAATAGCATTCTTAATAGATGTAATTGAAATTAGGGTTTCGAAAATTTTCCGAATATCGAATCGGTCTCTTTAATGTCTAGTAGGTTAACCTATTTATCTTGACGATTTTGGTCGTCAAGATAATTTGGGCTTGTGTTGAAATTGTTTAGATAAATTTGAGATGACCTAGGGATATTATAGATGACTAATTAATGTATGGGAATTTAGAAAATCTAAGGATTAATTTAGAATTAATCCAAGTAAAGCATAGCATTTCTAGTGTAACTAAAAAAAGGGAATATATATAAGGATTAAAATGTTTAATTTGGACATCAAAATAACTGATTCCTAACCGAATCACATTTATAATTCGAATTAGCCAAGACTAACACTAGTACTCAATTAGGTTCAAGAGTTGAATCGAATCACGAACTTTAGAGGCATAGTCAAGTCACAACCTAAATTAAACCTCCTTTGTGTGATACATACATTAGATGCATTTTAAAGGTAGTTATGGACATGGGCTCAATTCAACTGAGTTATCCATAATCTGAATGTATATATGTGATATACATATTCAAGATCATCCAAGTATTGATGAGACTAAAGAACAAATCCCTCAACCAAAATATTAGGACTTATATTATCCGTTAATATTGCAAGAACCAAAGTTCTTTTAGAGTTAGGTTGTTGGGGCAAACCCAAGCCCGCTCTACAGGAATATGTTTAAACCATGAAAATTAGATTTTTGGATTAATCGGTTGGTCCTAACTAGAAGTGTTGATTTGTTGGGCAAAACCCAAGGTCAACGTGGATAGAGATGAAGTTGGGTTATATACATGGAATGTATACAAATTAAGAGTTGATAACCCAATGAATGTGCTAAATCAACAGTTGATGTCAGAAGTCGATAGTTGCATAATTGAATGCAATTGGTATGAATGATACCTACTAATTGACCTAAGGTGGCTTGTTAGGCAAACTCAAGGTCATTCTTGGTGATATCGAATATCGACCTATTAAGAAAGCTATAAGTTTTCTCGAATTCATAGTGAGGGCTATATATTTGAATAAGAATAATGGGACCTATAATGTATATGATTAAAGTCCTTATCGATATGCACTAATGTACATTTTAACACTTTCTCTCATTCTTCTAGGTTATAAAATCGTCACGATGTCTTCATCTAGTGTGAACATACACTCCCTGTTATATTCTAACAAACTTACAAGATCAAACTTCTTAGATTGGATACGGAATTTAAGAATTGTTCTTAAATTCTAGAAACTAGGATATGTCCTAGATGAACCACTTCCCGATCCCCTATTGCCAATGCATCTGATGAGGATCAGAAAGCTTACAAGAAGCTACTGGATGATAGTGATTTGCTAGCTATATAATGCTAGCCTCTATGTTACTAGAACTGCAAAAGCAACATGAGGTTATGGATGCTCATATCATAGTCTACCATCTGAGGGAACTGTTTGATGAGCAAGCTCAATCTGAAAGATTCAAGACCTCGAGGTTGCTTTTCTATTCTAAGATGGTTGAGGGATCATCTCCAGTGCAGTATGCGCTGAAGATGAAAGGATATATTAAGACGTTAGGCAGTTTGGACTTCATAATGGATCATGAATTAAGTATAAACTAAATTCTAACTGATTTGATCGATAGTTATTCACAATTTATGCTTAACTATCGGATGAACCAAATATCCACAACGATACCTGCGCTGATTAATCTGTTCAAAACAACTGAGCAAACTGTCAAGAGAGACAGTAAGGTTCTGATGTTGGTGGACTTTTCTTCTAGTTCTCGCAAGAAGAACCAAAAGAAGAAGAAGAAGACCAAAAAGCTAGTGGCAGGTGTAGCCAAGAAGAAGGCAAAGAAGACAACTTCAAAGGGCATTAAATGAGGAACTATAAAGCTTATTTGGAGTCGCCGAAGCAGAAGAAGGCATTAAATGCCCCACTGTCTACTTCAGGTATGATATTTTTCATTAAGGTTAATCTTATTTTTGATCATAACATTTAGGTATTAGATACTGAATGTGGCTCACATATATGTGTTGATATGCAGGGTCTTAAGGATAGTAGACTGCTCAAAAAGGGAGAGATGGACCTATGTATGGGAAATGGAGCAAGAGTTATTGCATTAGCCGTAGGTACATATGTTTTATATCTTCCTGGTATGCTAGAGTTAGTTTTGGAAAATTGCTATTATGTAACCATTATGACTAAAAACATTGTATCTGTTTCATGTCTTAATAAAGTAGGATTTTATTTAACTTTTTCAAGCAATGGTTGTTTAATTAAGTTTAATGAAATGTTGTATAGTACTGCTACATAGTTCAATGAAATTTATATATTAGATATGTCCAATCCAATTTTAAATATCAATGACAATAAAAGACCAAAACAAGATAGCTTAAAATCATCTTACTTATGGCATTATCGACTTGGCCATATAAGTGAGAAACACATGATTAAACTACACAAGAAAGGTAGCCTAGAGTCATTTGATTATGAATCGTATGACACATGAGAATCTTGCTTGTTAGGCAAGATGACTAAATTACCTTTTAAAGGAAAAAGTGAATGAATGAATGGTTATTAGACCTAATACATTATAATGTATGTGGTCCGATGTCCATTCATACAGAGGTGGTTTTGTGTACTTCATTACTTTTATCGATGATTATTCATAATATAGGTATGTGTATCTAATGAGATATAAGTCTGAAGTGTTTGAAATGTTCAAACAATTTATACATAAAGTAGAGAAACAACTAGGTAGAAGTATTAAGACACTCTGATCAGATTAAAGTGGTGAATACTTAAACGAGGAATTTCTAACTTATCTTGGAGATAATGAGATAGTATCCCATTGGACTTCACCTTACACACCATAACATAATAGTGTGGCTGAAAGGAGAAACCAAACCTTGATAGATATAGTAAAGTTGATGATGGACATAGCAGATCTACCGAAATCCTTTTGAGGTTATACACTCGAGACTGCTATTTATGTGACAAACAGAGTCCCTTTAAAGGCAGTTAAAGTTACTTCATATGAGATATGGACTAACAAAATAACCAAACCTTGATAGACATAGTAAAGTTAATGATGGGCTTAGCAGATCTACCGAAATCCTTTTGAGGTTATGCACTCGAGACTGCTATTTATGTGACAAACAGAGTCCCTTTAAAGGCAGTTGAAGTTACTTCATATGAGATATGGACTAACAAAATATCCTATCTTTCCATATGAAAGTTTGGGTTGTCCGACTTATGTGAAGCGGATTCAATCAGACAAGCTTGAAGCGAAATATGATAAATGTCTATTTATAGGATATCCCAAGGAAACAATTGGATATTAGTTTTATAATACTTTAGAGCAAAATCTCAAAGCATACTATCTTTTTCGGGAAAGAGTTTCTTCTAAGAGAAGACAGTGAGAGCAAAGTTGAACTTGATGAAGTGCATGACGCTTAAACAGATGCAAATCAATTGCCTGAACCCGAAATTGTTGTTCACAGAGATGAGACAATAGTTGAACCTTCTGACACACAAAATGTTCATAGGTCAAGTAGAATACGCAATGTTCTAGAGAGATATGGATATCTCAAAAGCGAACAAAATGACATATTGCTCATAAAAGACGATGAGCCTATAACCTATTAAGAGATTCTGAAGAGTTCAGAATCTGAAAAATGGCTTCAAGCCATAAAGTCCAAAATGGATTCCATATATGAAAACCAAGTATGGACTTTGGTTGACCCACCTAAAAGGTTAAAACCCATAGGGTGCAAGTGGATTTTCAAGAAGAAAATCGACATAGAAGGTAATATGATTACCAATAAAGCGAGGCTAGTCGCTAAAGGTTATGGTCAAAGACAAGGAGTTGACTATGACGAGACATTTAGCCCCATAGCTATGCTTAAATCCATTAGAATACTCCTAGCCATTGCTACTCATTATGATTATGAAATATGGAAGATAGATGTAAAGATGGCTTTCCTAAATGGAAACCTAGTTGAGGATGTATATATGATACAACCTAAAGGCTTCATATCTAAAAGATGACACAAAGGTATGCAAGCTTCAGAAATCCATTTATAGATTGAAGCAAGCATCTAGGATGTTCCAACATCCGATTTGATGAGACAATCAAAGAGTTTGATTTGTCATAAAATCCTGATGAACCTTATGTGTACAAGAAAGTTAGTGGGAGTGCTATCATATTCCTTGTGTTATATGTGGATGATATATTACTAATAGGAAATGATGTCTCAGGTTTGCAATCAGTCAAAATTTGGTCATCCTAGAATTTTTCGATGAAAGACCTTGGAGAAGCAACTTATATATTGGGAATAAAGATTTATAGAGACAGATCACGAAAGTTGCTAAGTCTGTCATAATCAACATATATAGATAAAGTGTTAAATAGGTTTAGCGTAGAGCAGTCTAAGAGAGGGTTTCTTCCCATGACCTTAGGATAAAACTCTCGAAATTTATGCATCCCAATACTCAAGATGAGAGGACTCGCATGAGTATGATCCTGTATGCTTCGACAATAGGATCAATCATATATGCTATGTTATGTACAAAACTTGATATATCGTATGCTCTAGGTGTTGCGAGCAGATATCAATCGGATCTTAGTGAGGGTCACTGGGTGGTTGTCAAGAATATCCTAAAGTACTTGAGAAGGACTAAGGACGTATTCTTGATATATGAAAATGGAGATCTCGTAGTGAGT
>JANQBM010098130.1:0-26810 GCA_025594535.1 Erythroxylum domingense | reverse complement strand
ATCAAAATTAATAAAAGAAGAAATATTCCAAAATAAAAATTAGACAAAACAAAAACACAAATACAAAAATAATCAAAAAATTAAAACAGAAAATACAAAAAAATAGAGCTATATGTCGAAGGGATACTCTTTTTTTGAAAAAAGATGTTCTATGCATGAGAGCTTTCAATTACTTAAGCACTTTCGTCTAAACAAGCTATCCCATTGCATATTATATTTGCCTTTAAACTATTATGTAAAGATCTAAATGGCATCAAGTCGTGCAATTACTGGTGGAAACAAAACACTATATTCGATGGAATGGATTAGCTTGACTAAATCTGAAAGGGGTAGGGCTTCAAACTTCCATCATTGCTTTGCCAGCCAAGCAAGTATGGAGACTAATTAAGCATTCCGAATGCTCATGCCAAAGTACTATCCTGCTAGTAATATATAATATTGCTAAAGTACAGCCAATATTATCACGATCCTTCCACAACAAGAATTTATCAATGAAAACTGACATGTACAATCTCTAGCAATGGCTTTTCATTTCCATTTTTCTAGTCAAATTTAAAATCAACTCATACTTCAAATGGAAAACCATATGGAAGCTCATGATGCCAACCAAAACTAAGAGAATATGAAATACTCTATCTACAATGGACAACTAAAATTGTACTGAAATTCAAATTGATGTATATTGATTGGTTCTCTTAAGTAATCTTTATGGTGGATGGCTAGTTTACTACCATCTTCATGATCTATTCATTAAGCACTGCCACTAAGAAGAATAAAGATGACATAAACAAATAATCGCCTAGTAGAAAATAGAATTCATCCATGTACATTGCAATCAATGGGATGGATCCAAATTATTATCTAATTTCAAATCCCTATCACCAGACCAGAACATAGCCTCAAGTCTGCAAATCATTCACTCTCATTTCTCTATGGGATTTGGCAGAAGTCACATTAAGAAATAACGTGACAAACTGCATCATGTAAATCTGGATTTATGTCATGAAGTCTATTTTACACTACAAGTTATACTATTCTAAATACAAGTGGCACAGGCAAAAACATTTTGCAATAGATATTTATTACACCACCTTAATATTGGCAACTCTAAAAGTTTGAAGTTTTATTGGCAGAAGTCATATTGGCATGTAGTATGACAAATAGGGCGAATATGGATTTAAGTCATAAATCTATTTTACCCAAGCAGTATAAAATCAAATATGGCTTGCAGTTGGAATTTATCCTACCACCTTTGTATTAACATTTTTGAAACTTTGAATATTTCTTTCCCTAATATCTGTAGATTACAAGTGATTCACAAAAGCTTAGGAGAAACATGTAAGAAATGATGGGAAAAAAAAACACTTAGAAGAAAGCTTAGAACCAACAAGTTTGACCAGCCCCCATTAGATAGAACAGTCTTGGAAAGATCTTATGAAGAAATTGTCTGATAATTCACAGCTTCATTCATTTTGTTATTTGGAAATTTGTAGGACATTACAGTATAAAAACAATAAAACATTAACTCTCAACATATACTCAAATGAAAAAGAAAATATGAAAAGCAGCGTATATAAACAAACAAGAAAGTGAAGGTAAGTAACATGTACCAAATCCAACGTATTGACAAACTATTACCAATCAATAATATGACAACAAGACATGTACAAAAGAACATGAAGAGACCCCATAAGGAGGGTACCAATGCAAGGAAAAAAAAAAGATAACAAGCTGCAAGCCTCAAACACATTTGCATGAAGGACCATTGCTGGAAACCATCTAAAAAGATCTCCTTTGAAACATATATTATAATGTTGGATATGAGATTAAGTGCTATAAATTGGACTATATTTAACAAATCAACTGCTGAATGCTTTTTTGACCAAAATCACTACTCACCAGGCAATTGAATTACTAAATCTATGTAAAGTTGTAATCTTTTTAGGAGAATAGGATCTCTATCTTTCGCTAGTGTACACTTTATCAATGGACAATGTCTTGAACTGGGGTAAAATGTGCTCAACATGGATCAAGTTCCTCCTCTTCAAATTATATGTGACATCGTCAATTGAAGTCAATTTATGTAACCTTGATATTAGATTATGTTACTTTGCAATGTTCTTCCTTCTTATGGTAAACCCAAACTAAACAAAGGTCTTGGTTTTAGCACAATACCCATAGTCGGCTCCCTATTGAACATGGGGTATCTAAACATTAACATAACAACAACAAAAGAAAAGCAAAGTTGCAAATAAAACTAAAAGGATCGAGCTATCCCTTGCTCCAGCGTGATACCCATAATGCCTAAATCATACCGTAGACATATGGGTTTTTTCTTTTTTTTGCATGAGAATCACAACCCTAACCAACAACAACAAACAAAAACCTTCATATTCCATACAACAACAAACAAAACGTCCATTCTATGGCAAGGAAGGAAGATTGCTTCAAAAAAGAAAACATCGAGACTTACCTGCAACTGCAATATACTGAATACACGTAAGAGAAACGTGTGAGAGAGAAGATTGATTAGGTTTCTTATGTTACGGTTTTGGAAGGAACAAAAAATTTGTGATTTTTTGATCCGGAATTAGAACAAAAATAGGCAGTTTCAGCAACTAAATACCGTTGGGCACAAGAATTCTGTGTTTTGTTATCTGTCTTTACCGACGGAGACAGTAATCATACGCTGCAAGAAAGAACTATATCATCAGGACCCCTCTAGCTCTCATACTTACTAAGCTACAGGGCTTCTCAACTTAAAATCAAATCCCAAACAATGTTAATGTTATATTCTTAAAAAAATAAAATTATAGTTATTATATATATATTTATAATCTTTTTAATAATTCACCACTAATCTTTAGGTACAAATACGTTTCGACTAACGGGCGTTCGAATGCCATTGGTGAAAAGGACTTTCCAGGGATGTTTTGTCACAATCTAACGTATGACTTAATGTCACTGTCGGCATAATTTCAGGTCTCAATGGATCGTGTAACAATCAGCTGGGGGTACCCAAACAACCAAGTCCGCTGGGCAATAATTAAGAGGATTAAATAACTACGTATTTGACTTTTTGTCACCACTAAATCAATATTAAATTATATAGATTAACTGGTTAAATCTTTAAAAATAAACATTTCCCAAAATCTCTCAATTGATGGGGAGTTATTTTTGTCGGTATAGTGTTAAATATTCTTTTTTAGAAGTCTTCTCTTAAATATTCTTGGATGCTGGAGACTGGTGGGGTGAGCTACGCAGCTCCTACATTATTGCAAACGAAGTTTCATGGAGGCACATCCAATTGCAGTGCTTGAGTCGCGGCAGATGGTGGCAGCCTGCGGCTAGACAAAGCGCGGCGATGATGACTGCGGGCTGCAGAAGCATGAGGCGAGGAGCTGCCTGGCTTGGAGCAGCCATATTACTTATAGGGACAACAATAATTTATATTTTAATTGTTAAAAATAGAATTATTTAAGAGCAGTTCGTATTGGATTTGAAAAGGTAAGAAATTAATTATGAAAATAACTTAAGAGCAATTTGTATTGGATTTGAAAAGATAACAACTCAAATTGGAAGTTGTTTACATATTATACTCTAAATATGTAAATAATGTACTAAAGATGATTAATATTTGAGATATTTGATAATTGTGAAGTATTAAAAAAATCCAATATTCTATGTATAAGTTGATATTTAAGTTTAAGGTTATATGAATATTAATTTTATAAGTAAGTCTTGATTAAGATATATTTTACTTGGAACAATACTATTTTGAGATTGTAAAAATTCCAATGTAGCATTAATTGTTAATGAAGCCAAAATATAATTTTCATTTAGTGAAATGATTATTTAGGTCAAGGAGTTTTATAATGAACTTGGTATAGTTTCTTACATTATTCATGACATTGATGTACTATAAAATAAAAAAGACATTGGGGATGCAAAAGGAGCTAAGGTCTCATCAAAGATCCAAGTATATATTTAGGAAGTTTCTTTTAACTATAATGATAATTAAGATGAAAGTTGTAATATTTAAGCAAGTGCTCCTCACTATAAAGAGTCTAGTAGAATTCTGTAACTAAATCACTATCCCAGCATTAGCATAATCGTCATATGGTGATATAGTATAAGACACTTAAATAATTCGCTTAGTATAGGTGGAAGATTGTTAGTTTATACCCTACAGTCAATCAGTTGGTTGTAATTTAATGACATAATTATTAAAGACATTCTTTATCTTATACATATTTAGATGTATATGATAAAGTCCATAGGATAAATATAAATTGCAAATGAACTTATGATAATATCATAATTATGAGATTCATATTATATTAATATATTATTCCTAGATATTGGCTTTTTAAAACTGGACATTAATAAAGTGTAAAAAGACCAGCACACAAGGAAGTAGTCAATCTTATAAACTAAAATATGGAGACATTTAAACAAACATGTGAGTGCTTATTAGAGAACAAATTTATTGAACTAATCCTATATGAGAATTCTATTTGAAACATTACTTGTATGACCATGGAGATCCTCACTGTGATAATTTTATAAGTGATCATTTGATTTGAGTTAAAAGTAGCTTGGTTAATAGTCATTGGATGTAGCATAAACTGTACGGAGATAGTTGAGTGATCAATATAGGATTTATCACCCTAAAGTGATTAGGGAGAATGTTTTATTACCCTTGATTAGTATTGATTCAACCTTGCCAAAGGAGAAATGACACTTTGAAAATAATTTTCAAATGTCATTAATTGAATCAATTACTAATGGTTGAGAATTAACATTATTGAACTCAAATAAAGTAGAAATTAATTCTATGCTCTATGTATAATTGAAACATTGTATGATGAGAGGATTGAATTATACAAAAAAATCATGTACGAAAAATTTAGTCAAAAATACTTTAACATTTTTAAATATTTGGGCATTCATGACGCATTGCTATATACCAAATTTGATATATAGAAATAAACTATTTAATTAGAGAATTAAATATAAATTAAAGGAGTTTAATTTATCCTAAATATGAATTAGGATTATAATTTATATCTATTATCAACATTTACATGAACCTAATAAGTCATACACAAAGAATGAGTTGAAGAGAGGAAGAGTATTTTAATCAAGCTAGATTTGATTGTATAGTTTGAGAAAATTTATGATTAAATATAAAATATCAAATAAATAAAGACTAATATAAGATACTAGATCTTATTTCGGCCTAGTTAGTGTTTAATTAGAATTCATTGTAATTCTAATTAAATTTTAATTGAAATTAGAATTTAATTTTAATTAAATTACTAAAATATCAAAAACCTACTATAAATAGGCTTAGGTTCCAAAGGAGTTGAGACTCCTTACGTAGTCCTCTCTATAATAGTTTCAGAGTTCTCTCAACATATTTTATAGATACTATTAGAGACTGAAAACTTGTGTGACTATGGTTGTTGAGATGACCCAATTTTAAAAGTGGCTCGAGTTAAATAAAAAGAAAAAGATCAAGCTAAGGTACAAATTATGATTCATGCTTTATTGCGTTTTATATGTTAATCATATTATAGAATTAAAATGATCTTGGCTTAGAGAAATTATCATGAAAAATTTTTGTTACTATTTTACTATATATTGGAACAATCCCACCAGGATTTCCCTACACTTATTATATGTTTAAGCATTTAGGGTAGATTTATTAGGTTTTCCTGAAACCAAATTATTCGTGGTGAATTATATATTTTCACTTTTTTTGTCCAATTTCTAAACTAATGAAAGGTTAGGAAAATTTCACATAAAGAAATTTAATAACAAACAAAATAATAGTAAAAGAATAGAGAAAGAGAGATAAAATTGATTTATAGTAGTTTAACCAAACAACTTTTAGTTTACATCCACTCCCTAGGCTCTACTTGGGAACTCACAATCCTTTTCGTTTAATGTATTAAGAAAAAACTTTTAAACATTATCTTCTTTATCACATATAAAGAAAAACCCTTACAAATATTTTTCTTTATCGTAAGTGAAGAATAACCCTTTACAAATCATGTTAAATGTTGAGAATAACCCTTACAAAGTGTATCCTAATTAATTTCTCAAATTACAAAAAATTGCATCACCATGCAACTCAGATCATTCCTCTCTTGTTCAAACCATAAATAACAATAACAACAATAACGACAACACCCAGTATGAATCCCGCTAATATGTGAGATTTGGAGAGGTACAGTAGTATGCAACCTTACCCCTAACTAGAAGAGAGGTTGTTTCCAAATGATTCACATGGAAAGAGAGAAAGTGTGTGTGTGTGTGAGAGAGAGAGATAGATAGAGCTAGTGAGAGAGAGAAAGTAAATAAAAAATAAAAAAAGAATAAGAATAAAAATAAAAATATAATAATAATAATAATGATAATAATAATAATCGAAAGTTAACGTTAAAGTTAATAATAATAATGATAACAACAACAACAACAACAACAACAACAACAACAACAACAACAACAACAACAACAACAACAACAACAAGAAGAAGAATAATAATAATAATAATAATAATAGTTACTAAATCAAGCTAAATCCCTAAGCGGTAAGTTTTACCTATTTACAAGTTTAGGCTAATTACAAGGATCTCTTTATGAGGGATCCTTTATTTGAACCTGATCGTGTCATTCAAGCTTTAAAATTTATAAGCCCTTAAATACCACATGTGCAAGGGTCACGATTGTAGTATAAGAGGTGTCGATCTCACAAGGAGGGGAACTAATCTAATCCTAAAATCTAAGGCCAACAATATATAAAACTCAAAATAAACATTGCAGTGGAAAGTAATCACGAGAATTGAATTCAACCACTTTAGTTAGAAATTCAACATAAAGGAATTAACAATCGAGCAATATGCAATCACAATAGAAATCAACCTAAGGAATTAACCAAGTTATGAGAAAGGTGATTTTACTTATCATTAATGCTAACCTAGCTGATTATGTGTCAATGGAGTGTTCGTTCTATACTATCCTAGGGCTGATTACTCTCTCTCGAGTTATAACCATTAAACCTTAAATTATAAACCCTAATCTGATTATGGAATTTGCAATCTCTCAATTCATAAATTATCCAAAACCCTAATTAGATCTAAAGAACTCTAATAAACTATTAGAACATCAGACAGGATCTCTCTCTCTCCGCACAATAACCAATATAATTTGTCATAATTTCTATTAAATCAACTAACTCTCATTAATCTGATTTAATTATTTTTCATTCAGTTCACCCTTTTAGTTTGTTACTGAATTATGCAAGAATGTAATCAAATCATGACATTCATCCAATAATCACAATCGACAAAATTATCATTAAATTAAATTAAAATCCTGAAGCAGAGTTTAGAATATCATCAATATTCCAAATCCTATCATCATACTATCTATCTATTAAATACATAAATAAATGAAGAGGAAATAAAACTTGGAATAGACGATTGAAGGAAGCGACGTCGAAAAACCTCCTGATTTGGGAAGCACATGAAGTCAGCTTCGTCTTCCTCTTCCTTTTTGTTCTTTCTCTCTCTCAGTATTCTCCCTTTAGGGTTTCAACAGTGGCTGCATGGAATCTCCCTTTTCTCTGCCTATTTATGTTCTTTTTATACTCTTTTATGTTTTGGATAACCCTAAGTTTTTCCAGGGTTTGAAAGGTCCAAAAAATCCTTCGAAATATGAAGTTCGTGAGCGTCTGCGCATCTGTCTGACGCAGGCCACGACTGTGGCCCTAAAGGCCATGATCGTGGCTCACATCTGAGCCTTCTGTCATAAACGTGGTATGCAGGCCACGATCGTGGCCCATTCCCTAAGCTTCTGTCATGATTGTGGCATGCAGGCCACGATTGTGGGCTAAACCTAGAGCTTCTGTCACGATCGTGGCTTACCTACTACGATCGTAGGCCTGTGTTATGGCTTGGATTTCCTCCAAAACTCCTTCGCTCTTTGATATTAACCCTGAAACACTAGCAAACATGTCAAGGTATCTCAAAAACATAATATTTAAGCTCGAAGACTTGTACTTGTACTAACCTATAAAAAACAAATAAATCACAAACTAACACAATTTTACCCTAAACACATACCAAGTGATTGAATTAACAACTAAACATATATTAAACTATGCCTTAAAACATGATGCAATTTACACTTATCACATCCCCACGCTTAAACGTTTGCTTGTCCCTATGCAAACAAAACAACAAACAACATAAAATCACAAAGTACACAATGCAATAATGAGACAATGACTTCAACTTCATGAAACAAATTTAATTCTAAAAATAATAATTCAAGTTATTCCAAATCATTAATATATAAAATTTGCGTCTAAGAGCTCTGGACTAAATATGCATATTAATCAAGACCAAAATCTCAAGTTTATTCACCCTTTTTAATTGGACACACACATTAATAATTATTTGTTCATTCAAACTTTGTAACTAATCTTAAGTACGTTTTCATGAAAAGTTAGGCTACTTACAAGTTTGGTATGTTTTTATTATAAAACACATTTTTATTACTTTTTTGGACATGGACCTAGTCTTTTTACACGGAGGCAAGCATTGGTGATGAATGTCGATCCGGTTACTCGACTAAGTCATGTTTTTATTAAGTTGCTTGGTCAGAATGTCATTATAGCCTTTTAACGTGAAGGCACACATTTGTAATGCGTGTAGATTTGGTTACTCAGCTACATCATGTTCTGAAATGGCTACTAACTCTATTCATAACCCGAAGGCTAGCGGAATAGTTACTAATTTCAAATTTACAAACACACATTTTTTTAATAGCTACCTTCTTGCTTTAACTACTCATTTTCATAAAAAATATTAGCTAATCCACTTAGTCGAAAGTCCTAAAATTATGAATGAATGTGACGACTTATAGGGTGATAAACTAACATTAAATCCTAACTAACTTGCATATTTTAGCCAAAGAACCTAGATCACTAATTTCGTGAGCTATTGACTCTTCATAACATAATATATTATGTTTAAAATTAAATCAATTTCATTCTATCTAAGCCATTGATACATTCACATAATTCACAATACGTAACCTAAACACACTAACATAATAATATGCAAAATTCACATTCAAATTAAAACACACAACCCTCCCTACACTTAAATAACTCATTATCCTTAAAGTGAGAAGGAGACAAAAATACTCACAAGGAAGAAAGTAATATAAAATAAAATAAAAATTGAATAACATCTAAATTTAAAAGAAAAGGGATAGAAACAAAACCTTATCGTGATGGAGGTAGGGATGGTGTCTTGATTAAGATATATTTTAATTGGAATAGTACTATTTTGAGATTGGAAAAGTTCCAATATAGCATTAATTATTAATGAAGCTAAAATATATTTTTCATTTAATGAAACGATTATTTAGATCAAGGAGTTTTATAATGAATTTGGTATTGTTCCTTACATTATTCACGATATTGATGTACTATAGAATAAAAAAGACATTAGGGATGCAAAAGGAGTTAAGGTCTCATTAAAGATCCAAGTATATAGTTAGGAAGTTTCTCTTAGCCATAATGATAATTAAGATGAAAGTTATAATAGTTAAGCAAGTGCTCATTATAGAGAATCTAGTAGAATTCTCTCATTAAATCACTGTCCTAGCATTAGCATGATCGTTATATGGTGATATAGTATAAGATACTTAAATGAATCGCTTAGTGCACGTGGAAGATTATTGGTTTATACCCTACAATCAATCGGATGGTTGTAATTTAATGACATAATTATTAAAGAAATTCTTTATCTTATACATACTTAGATGTACATGATAAAATCCATAGGATAAACATAAATTACAAATGAACTTATAATGAGATCATAAATTATGAGATTCATATTATATTAATAATTTATTCCTAAATTGTTCCTCGATATTGAATTTTTAAAACTGGATATTAATAGAGTGTGAAAAGACCAACACAGAAGGAAGTAGTCAATCTTATAGACTAAAGTATGGAGACACTTAAACAAACATATGGGTGCTTATTAGAGAACAAGTTTACTGAACTGACCCCATATGAGAATTCCATTTGGAACATTACTTGTATAACTATGAAAATTCTTACTGTGATAATTTTATAAGTGATCCATTGATTGGAGTTAATATTAGCTCAGTTAATAGTCATTGGATGTAGTAAGAACTATAAGGAGATAGCTGAGTGATCAATATAATATTTATCACCCTAAAATGATTAGGGAGAATGTTCATTGTTCTTGATTGGTATTGATTCAGAAAATCCTTGATTGAGGAGGAATGACACTTTGAAACTATTTTTCAAATGTCATTAATTGAATTAATTACTAATGGTTCAGAATTAACATTATTGGACTCAAATAAAGTAGACATTAATTCCATACTCTATGTTTAATCGAAACATTATATGATAAGAGGATTTAATTATATGGAAAAATCATACATGAAAAGATTAGTAAAAAATACTTTGACATTTCTAAATATTTAGGTATTCATTATACGTTGCTAGACACCAATTTCGATATATGGAAATAAATTATTTAATTAGATAATTAAAGATAAATTAAAGGAGTTTAACTTATCCTAAATATGAATTAGGATTATAATTTATATCTATTGTCAACATATATGAGCACCTAATGGGTCATACACAAAGAATGGGTTGAAGAGAGAAAAAATATTTTAATCAAGCTAGATTTGATTATAAGATTTGAGAAACTTTATGATTAAATATAAAATATAAAATAAATAAAGACTTATATGAGATATTATATCTTATTTCGACCTAATTAGTGTTTAATTGTAATTTTAATTAAAATTTAATTAAAATTAGAATTTAATTTCAATTAAATTACTAAAATATCAAAAACTTAAAATTTAATTAGAATTAAATTACTAAAATATAAAAAACATATTATAAATAGGCTTAGGTTCCAAAGGAGTTGACACTCCTTCCGTAATCCTCTTTGAAATAATTTCAGAGTTCTCTCAACATATTTTGTGGATACCATTAGAAACTTAACACTTGTGCGATTATGGTTATTGAGATGACCCAATTTTAGAAATGGTTTGAGTTAAACGAAAAGAAAAAGATTAAGCTTTAGAATAAGGTACAAATTATGGTTCATACTTTATTACATTTTACATGTTAATCATATTATAGAATTAAAGTGATCCTGGCTTAGAGAAATCTTCACAAAATTTTTTTTGTTATTATTCTGCTATATATTGGAATTATCCCACCATGATTTCCCAACACTTATTATATGTTTAAGCATTTGGTGTCGATTTGTTAGGTTTTCATGAAACCAAAATGTTCGTGGTGAATTATGTATTTTCATTGTTTTGTTCAATTTCTAAATTAATGAATGTTTATGAAAATTTCACATAAAGAAATTTAATAAAAAAACACAATAATAGTAAAAAAGAAGAGAAATAGAGATAAAATTAATTTATAGTGGTTTGACCAAACAACTTTTAGCTTACGTCCACTCCCCAAGATCTACTTAGGAACTCATCATCTTTTTTCCTTTAATGTATTGAGAAAAAACTTTTATACATCATCTTCTTTATGACATATAAAGAAAAACCCTTACAAATATTTTGCTCTGTCTTAAGTGAAGAATAATCCTTTACAAATCATGTTAAATGTTGAGAATAACCCTCACAAAGTGTATCCTAATTAAATTTTCAAATTATAAAAATTGCATCACCATACAACTCAGATTATTCCTCTCTTATTAAAACCATAAACAACAATAACAATAACGACAACATCCAATATAAATCCCACTGATGTGTGATATTTGGAGAGGTACAGTAGTATACGGTCTTAACTCTAACTAGAAGAGAGGTTGTTTCTAAATGACCCATATGAAAAGAGAAAAAGTGAGAGAGAGATAGAGAGCTAGCGAGAGAGAGAAAGTAAAAAAAAAGAAATAGAAATAATAATATTATAGTAGTAGTAATCGTAGTAGTAGGAATAATGGTGGTGGTGGTGGTGGTGGTGGTGGTGGTGGTGGTCGTAGTAGTAGTAGTAGTAGTAGTAGTAATAATAATAATAATGATGATGATGATGATGATGATGATGATGATGATGATGGTGATAATAATAAAGCTTCATCAGTAAAGCTCTCCTTGATTTCCACTTCTTCTTCATGGTGTCCCCCTTCAAGTCATGGTAAGTGGTCCGCTATAACATTTTTTGCTCTCTTCTTTTCTTTAATCTCAATGTTAAATTCTTAGAGCAGGAGCACCCACTAAATGAGCTTAGCCTTGGCATCCTTCTTGGAAAAGAGGTATCATAGCGTCGCATGATCTGTAAAAACAATAACTTGTGAGCCCAAAAGATAAATACAAAATTTTTCACATGCAAATACCACTGCAAGCAATTCCTTCTCAGTAGTGGTGTAGTTCAGTTGTGCTCCCGTCAAAGTCTTGCTTGCGTAATAAATAACATGAGACTTATTCTTGAGTCCAAAATGCAAGTATAAGACTTCTTCTAGAATGTCTTAGAAGCTAAATCTCCTCTCTCGTACCTGAAAATCAATGTTGCAATTTTGATGAGTTTTGCAAATTCAGTGAGTGAATCATCATTGATGTGCTCACTTATATCATTCTCAAAACAATTCACCATTCAATTCACAGACAAATCTTTTAATCAAATATTGCATATCTCTTGACATTTCATCATATTTCAATAAATACACTTTATGTACACATTTCACATTTCAATTTCAGAACAAATAATTCACTTTAGTCTTTTATATAATACATATCGAGTTGTATATGCAATGCACATGGAACTCACTTTTAATTGTTACTTTGTTGTGACTGAGCTCCTTTTTAAACTGTACTATATCTATTGTGGTTATCGAGCTCATTGATAATTGTTCTGTATCTTTTTAGATACCAGGAATATTTTATATACTGAGCTTGTGGCTCTTTAAGCGCATTTCTGTGCTTTAAGCTCTTTTTCACTGGCCACTTTAGTCACAACTACATTATCTGATCATGCATATTAATGTGATGTATCAAAACATAGAATATGAAATCAATAGCATTTATTCATGATGCATACTTAGTTTCACATATTCATCGGACCTAAGTCGGGCATTCAACATTTTTATTGAATACATGTATTTCTTTCAGATTCACATATAATTAGAACACTCCCAATACATTCCCAATTGTCAAACTCCTTAGACCATTCGCGTCTGGAATTATAAAATAAATTAATTACAATTCAATATCTAACATTTAAACTGAAATAAATCAATCCTAGTGAGAATCATCTAGGTTAACTCACAGTATGATCCAAATAGTTATTGTCTCGATGAATCGGTAATATCTAGATGTTGATGTTCGACTTGAGCCTCTAAACCATGTAATACACACATTTACACATTACTAAATTGCTCAATCATATTAGTACTCAATCATACAAATATGTATATGTATTATATTCAATGTATGCTCAATGACTTTCTCGAGTATGTGTCCTTAATCATAAGTCTTGATCATTCAAACCATTCATTCATGAACCCTTTTCTAGCAATATACATTCACATAATTTACCAATTCTCATTCATTCATACCTAATTCATTATTCACATCCTTGGGATCACATTTACATTTATAAGAACTTCTTCATTCCTTTAACACTCTTAAATTCCAAACTTAGATACATTGATAAAAAACAATCTTTTCCTTAAGGTACAACATCATTTAACAACTTCAACTTATCATACATTTAACCATTCAAGCAATAATCTAGATTTATTTCAAGCCTTAATCAAGTTCATATGTAAAATAGTAAAGTACTTTATCCTTAATTGGTTCAACAATTACATAAAACTGAAGTTAACTTTTTAAAACTAGGGCCACGATTATGAGGGACCATGTCACACTCATGATAGAAGCTTGTGCAATAGGCCACGACCGTGGGGACTATGCCATGATCGTGACAAAATCTAAATAACTAGGCCAAGATTGTGCATTTAAGGCTACGATTATGCACTACATTGTTTCCCCCAATTATGCACGAATGTATTAAACTTAGACATATATCAAACACTGGAATTTTCCAAATTACAAGCCCTTTAAACTTACTTCATTGCATGATTGACTTCCTTCTTAATTATACTAAGGTTCATTAAACTTTGTTTTTTTTTGTCATTAACAATCACTTCTTATACATACACATACATTTCCAATTCAAGAACATTATATTAACATCTTTCTTTAGCATAAATTTACCTTCCTTATACATCAAATTCTAGTTTAACTCATCCATATAATAACCTATACTCTACGGTTTTCATACACCAATAAAAAGTATAAAAACTTTCAAGTTCATTTAATATATTCCAGCACACTTCATCACCAACATCATATACATTTCATTCCAATTTAAGCACCATTCATATACTATTAAACATGTCATAAAGATCAGATTGCTATTTACTTATTAAGCTTCCAATTTTAGCTTAAAACATCAAAGTAATCTATCCCTCCAAGAAATTAAGATCAACACAATTACAAGATGAAAATCAGCTAGTTTTTAGCAGTAAGGAGAAGGTAACAATAAGCTGGTTTTCTTGGCTATTTTGTGAAGGATGTACGTATAGTTTTGGTGTAGAAATTTAGCTAGGGTTGTAGTAAACTACAATTCAAAGAGAAGAGATTTATGCAAGTTTTGGTGGAGAAGAACATTAAATACAGTATAAAATTTGTTACAGAAACTTGCTTCATAAGGTTCTAGGTGTCTTCATATAAACCTAGACATATGTCTTAAGGCATGGAAGCCATTTGACCGTTTAATATGTTGCCATTTTTCTCTTCCAATAGCTGCCGTTTGTCCACTCCTTAAGCTGCCATATGTCTCCCAATTATTGATCTATTTGTCACTCTATAATTTATCCATTTGTCAATTAATTACTTGTGCATTTGTCACTCATTTAACTATGCCAAATGTCACTTAATTATAGGCTTAGTCACTCTAATTTTTCATGTATCAATTTATCTTACCACGTGTCATTTTTCCTAGTCCAAACGTATATATTAATTCATTACTCTCCTAATTAATAACAATAATTCCCAATTACTAATTAGAATCTAATCAAACCAAAATCAAGACATAAAAATTTTCAATTCACATCATGTTCATTTTAAATCTTTCATACCTCAGAATATGTCAATTGAGTGTGTATATTATTATTGTAATGTGTAAAAATTATAATTTATGTGTGAATGCTAATAATATGCATGCAAATGAAATACATTTTCTTAAATTCTCAATACTATCACTCATGTGAAATGGTCTAAGGTTTTAACCCTAAATATGTTTCGAAAACAGAATATTACAATTCTCCCCCTTAAGAAATTGCACCCTTGAAATTCTTACTTGATTGATCAAACAGATGGGGGTACTGATTCCTTATGTTCTCTTCAGTTTCCTATGTAGCTTCTACTCTCAAATGATTCCTCCAAAGGTCTTTCACTAATGAAATCACTCGGTTTCTCAATTACTTCGTCTGATGGCCCACTATCTTTATCGGTTTCTCAATATAACTTAGATTACTTGCAACTTCAATTTCCTAAGCTGATAACACATGTCTCGGATCAGACCGATATATCCTGAGCATGCTGACATGAAACACATTATAAATCTGAGCCATTTTAGCAGGTAGTGCTAACTTATAAGCTAATGGTCCAACTCTCTTAATAATATTATATGGAACAATGTATCTAGGGCTTAGTTTACCCTTTTTACCGAACCTCAGCACTCCTTGCCAAGGTGATACCTCAGAAACACTTTATCTCCTACTTGATACTTTATATCCCTCTGGTGCTGATCCACGTAACTCTTATGTCTATCTTGAGCTGTTTTAATTCTATTACGGATCAATTTAACCTTATCAATAGTGTCTTAAATCAACTCTGGGCCTTCAACAATCCTTAGACCCTCTTTATCACAATATAAAAGCAAACGACACTTTTTACCATCTAACGCCTCATATGGTTCCATACAGATACTACTATAATAATGATTATTATAAGCAAATTCAATCAAAGCTACATATTGATCCCATGCTCCTTGAAACTCTAAAACACAAGCTCTGAGCATATCCTTAATAGTTTTAATAGTTCTCTCACTTTATCCGTTTGTCTGAGGATGAAATGTTGTACTGAAGTTCAACTTCGTACCCAAAGCTGTCTGTAAACTAACCCAAAATATTAAGGTAAATTTAAGATCCTTGTTCGATACAATGGACTCTGGATGTAATCTTACGACCTCATTCATTTATCTCCGAGCTAACTAATCCAATTTCTTGTTCTCCCTCACTGGTAAGAAATGAGTCAATTTGGTCAATCTAACAACAATGGCCTATATAGCATCATGTTGCCTTGGAGTCCTTGGTAAACCCGTAATAAAATCTATAGTGATTCTCTCCCATTTCCACTCTGGAATAGATAATGGATGTAACTTCCTAATCGAAGCTTGATGCTCTGCCTTAATCTGTTGACAAGTTAAACATTTAGCCACATATTCAGCCACTTGCTTCTTCATCCTTGGTTACCAGAAATGCTGTTTCAATGTATTGTACATCTTGGTAGTACCAGGATGTATAGCATAGGCTACTATATGTGCTTCATCTAAAATCTCTTTTCTCAGATCATCCACATCAGGAACACATGATCTCTGCTTTAACCACAATGCATCATCCCTCAATTCAAACTCAGAATTCGGATTCAGTTTTAACTTCTTAATAAGCTTCACTACTTCTAGATCCTTGTTTTGAGCTTTTCTGATCCTTTCATGCAATACCAGTCTAAGCTTCAATGTAGCCAACAACACTTCATTCTGCCCAACATTCAGCTCAACATTCAATGCTCTCAGTTGAACTAGGCTTTTTAACCTTGGATGTCTGAATTTGTGCCACACTGCTATTAGATTTCTTGCTTAACGTATCAGCCACAACATTAGCTTTACCATGATGGTATTCAATCGTGCAATAATAATCCTTAAGCAATTCAATCCATTGCCTTTGTTTCATATTCAGTTCTTTTTGACTCAATAAATATTTCAAACTTCTATGATCAGTGAATATCTGGAAAGTCTCATCATATAAATAATGTCTCCAAATATTTAAAGCAAATACTATTGTAGCAAGCTCTAAATCATGTACTAGATAATTAAATTCACGAGACCTTAACTGTCTCGATGCATATGCAATCACTCTACTAGCCCTGGTCTGAAACATCAATGTACACTACATATCCTCTAAATCCAAATGGAATAGCTAACACCGGTGCTGAAGTTAACCGATGCTTTAGCTCCTTAAAACTTTGACATTTATTAGTCTATCTAAATAGTATATTTTTCCTCAAAAGTTTTGTCAAACGGGCTAAGATCAGTGAAAACCCTTCGATAAACCTTCTGTAATAACCGACTAATCTAATAAATCTCTGCATCTTAAACCCATTTCTTGGAGCTTCCCACTTCAACACTACTTCTATTTTCTTTGGGTCTACCTATATGCCCTGTCTAGATATGATATGACCCAAAAATACCATTTGATTAAGCCAAAATTCACACTTACTGAAATTGACATACAATTGTTTCTCTCTCATTATCTATAGTACCAACCTCAAATGCTCATAATGTTCTTCTCTACTTTTCGAATACACCAAGATATCATCAATAAATACAATGACAAAGTGATCTATATAAGGTTGGAATACCTTATTCATCAAAGCCATAAAAGCAAGTGGAGCATTTGTTAACCCAAATGACATCACCATAAACTCAAAGTGCCCATATCTTGTTCTAAATGCACTCTTCAGTACATCAACTCTGCTATCTTCAATTGATAGTACCTTGATCTCAAGTCTAACTTAGTAAACACCTGAGCTCCTTGTAATTGATCAAGTAAATTGTCTATCCTCGATAACGGGTACTTATTTTTCACGGTCACCTAATTCAACTGTCTATAGCCACTACATAACCTCAAAATCCCATATTTCTTCTTTACAAACAAAATCGGAGCTTCCAAGGTAACGCACTGGGCCTTATAAAACCTTTGTTCAACAACTCCTGTAACTGGGTCTTAAGTTCCTGAAGTTCCACAGGTTCCATCATATATAGAGGAATAGATATAGGAGTAGTACCTGGAACTAAATCAATAGTGAACTCTATCTCCCTATCTATGAGTAAAATCGGTAATTCAGTAGGGAACACATCCAGAAAATCCCCAACAACATGAATATTCTAAATTATTTGTTCATTCTGGGTATCAGTCATATAGACTAAGTAAGACCCACATCCACTTCGAATCAGTCTGAAAGCACTTATTGAGGAAATCAGCCTAGCTGGAACTGCTTGACTAACACCTCAAAATATCCCTCTTAGTTAATTAGGAGATTTAAAGATCACTTCCTTAATGTAATAGTTCATAACAACTCTATGTGCAATAAGCTAGTCCATACCCTAAATGAGATCTATCTCTGTTAATTGCAATACTATCAAATTAACTTCCAACTCTGCCTGATCAACTCAAATAATACACCCTTTTCTAACTTCCCTACTCACTTTAGTACTAACTACTAGAGTACTCACCTCTAGGCCAAATTTTGACATCTCTCTCTCACAATATAGTTTAGATGCCAGATGTGGTGTGATAAATGAATGTGTAGATCCTGGATCTAACAATGAAAATGCCTCAAATTAAAAGACATATAACACACCTGCAATAATATCTGGGGAATTCTGTGCCTCATGTCTGGTGATAGCAAAGATTTTGGCCTAAGACTGCAGCTGATTATTCCGTACCTCAATCCTAACACTAGGACCTTCTGAACATGTTCTACCTCTACCTGTGCCTCTCTGTCCTGCTCCAGTAGCTCTACTTTGATGGACAGTCATCTCAATCACTGATGCCCCTCTCATTCCAAACTATGGTCCCAAAGTCACGGGACAATATCTAATTTGGTACTTAAAAGAGCCACAACGAAAGCAAGCTCCCGATATCTTCCAATACTCCCACTATGTTTCTTCCCACAGTGCTTACAACTAGGAATACGTTGTGTTTGTCCTCCTGGTACTTGGCCTCTACCACTACTAGTTTGTACAAAACTGCCTCTCGGTTGAAACCCTGACTGTCTCGATCTAGATTGTGATTGAAATGATCTATTCTGGAGTTTACTAAACCTATTGCCAGAATTAGCTTGAGACTCACCCTATCTCTTCATTCTAGACTCTTGTCTGTATTCTTCTTGTCCATCTTTCAACAATTATTCTATTCAGATCAAGGCAGCTCTCAGGTCAGTAAAACTGCTTAGATTTGTAATAGCTAACCCATATTCAGCCCATCTTCAAACCTCCTATACTTGTCTTCCTTAGTCAAAATCAATGCAATTGCATATCCTATTAACTTGTTAAATCAAACCTCATACTCAGCTACAGTAAGATTACCTGCTTCAAATCCAAAAACTCTTTCATCTTCCTATCCAGATAGATCTTAGGCATAAATTTCTCTTTAAATACCTTCAGAAAATCTTCCCATGTCAAACTACAAGTTGGGTGGAACTGCCAGGAACAGTCTTCCACCACTGATATGCTGGACCTTGTAGTAGCGAGACCACATAGTCAAACTTCTCATCAGACTCGCAGTCTATCTGATCAAATACTCTTTCTGTCTTCTCTAACCATCCTTTTGCCTCAGCAGGGTCTGTACTTTAATAGAAGTCCACAGCCCCTTGCTTCCTAAGCTTATCATACCTCCTCTCTCTTCGCTCAGGAATTCTCAGAGGCATCTATTCAAACTCAGGTATTGGAGACTCTCTGTTGACTCCTATAGACTCTAGGTCAGCTGATTCTATAACTTGATCTCTTATAGCGGATGACCTATAACAAACAATAAGTGTGATCACTATCCGAGTCTCTCTCTATATTTCATGTCTAAATGCTCTTATATGTCCCTATGGATGCTAAATTATGCTCTGATACCAAAAAATGTAACACCCTACTATCATAGAGTATATACCCAAACATCCAGAGAACGTTCAAGAACATACCTATGACAATGGCATCTTAGAGCAATCAAAATCATTTAATATGACATTATAAATAAATCACAAATATACTAAAGATCAAATCCTCATTCTATTTATAAAATATAATTTTCAATGTCACTTTTCACTTCATAATCCATATATTCACTGTATCAAAAACATATGAGAGTCTACTGCTCTTTACAACATATTCTACATGGAATGAGAAACTAAACAAAAAACATTCTATTTAACTCGTCAATTTCAGTTGACCGGCCTTTGAGCCATTTCTTGAGTCCAAAATGTAAGTACAAGACTTCTTTTAGAATGTCTTAGAAGCTAAGTATCCTCTCTCATACCTGAAAATCAACATTGCAATTTTGATGAGTTTTGCAAACTCAATGAGTAAACCATCATTGATGTGCTCACTCATATCATTCTCAAAACAATTCACCATTCAATTCACAGACATATCATTTAATCAAATATTAAATATCACTTTAAATTTCTTCATATTTTAAGAAATACACTTTATATACACATTTTACATTTCAATTTTAGAAAAATAATTCACTTCAGTCTTTCATATAATACATAACAAGTTGTATATGCAATCCACATGTGACTCACTTTTAATTATTACTTTGTTGTGACTGAAAACCTTTTTAAACTGTCCTGTATTAGTTGTAGTTACTGGGCTCATTGATAACTGTCCTGTATCCATTGTGGACATTAGGCTTATTTTATATACTGAGCTTATGGCTTTTTATGCGCATTTATAAGCTTTAAGCTCTTTTTCACTAGCCACTCCAGTCATAACTCTATTATCTGATCATGCATATCAATGTGATGCATCCATCACAGGATATGCCATCAATAGCATTTATTTATGATGCATGGTCAGTTTCACATTTTCATCAAACCTAAGTCCGGCGTTTAACATTTTTGTTGAGTATATGAATTTCTTTCAGACTCACATACAATCAAAACACTCCCAATACATTTCTAATTATCAAATTCTTCGGGCAATTAATGTTCGAAATAATCAATCATATCAATTAAAATTCAATAGCTGACATTTAAATAGAAATAAATCAATCCTAGTGAGAATCTTCTAGGTTGACTCACAATATGCTCCAAATAGTTATTGTCTAGACGAAACGATAATGTCTAGATGCTGGCATTCGACTTGAGTGTCTAAACCATGTAATACACACATTTTCACATTACTAAATTGCTCAATCATATTAATACTCAATCATACACATATGTATATGTATTATGCTCAATGCATGCTCAATGACTTTCCCGGGAATTTGTCCTTAATCATAAGTCTTGATCATTCTAGCCATTCATTCATTAACCCTTTTCTAACAATATAAATTCATATAATTTCATAATTCTCATTCATTCATACCTAATACATTATTAATATCGTTTGGATCACATTTACATTTATAAGAACATCTTCATTCCTTTAACACTCTTAAAGTCCAAACTTAGATACATTGATAACAAACAATCTTTTCCTTAAAGTACATCATCATTTAACAACTTCAACTTATCAAACATTTAACCAACTTATTTAAACAACAATCAATATTTATTTCAAGCTTTAATTAAGTCTATATATACCATAGTAAAGTACCTTATCTTTAATTGGTTCAAGAATTACACAAAATTGAAGTTAACTTTCTAGAACTAGGGTCACGATTGTGAAAGACCATGCCATGCTCATCATAGAAACGGTGGGGACTATGTCATGATCATGACAGAACCCAAACAACCAGGCCATGATCGTGCACTTAGGCCACGATCGTGCACTACATTGTTTCCCCCAATTCTGCACGAATGTATCAAACTTAGACACATATCAAACACTGGAATTTTCCATATTACAAGGCCTTTAAACCTACTTCATTACATGATCATCTAGCTTCCATCTTGATTACACTAAGGTTCATTAAACTTTGCTCATTTTTGTTCATTAACGGTCACTTCTTATACATACACATACATTTCCAATTCAAGAACATTATATTAACATCTTTATTTAGCATAAATTTACCTTCTTTGTACATCAAATTCTAGTCCAATTCATCCATATAATGACCTATACTCCATGGTTTTCATACATCAAGAGCAAGTATAAAAACTTCCAAGTTCATTTAACATATTCCAGCACACTTCATTATCAACAACATATACATTTCATTCCAATTCAAGTATCATTCTCATATTATTAAACATTTCATAAAGATTAGATTTCTACTTATTTATCTTTCAATTTCAGCTGAAAACTTTAAGGTAATCTATCCGTCCAAGCAACCAAGATCAACACAATTCCAAGATGAAAATAAGATGGTTTTCAGTAGCAAGGTGAAGGTAAAAATAAGATGGTTTTCTTGGCTATTTTGTGAAGGATGTATGTATGGTTTTGGTGTAGAAAGTTAGCTAGGGACAAACTACAATTCAGAGAGAAAAGATTTATGCAAGTTTCAGTGGATAAAAAGATTAAAGAAAACAGAAAATTTGCTGCAGACACTTGCTTCATAAGGTGCCAGGTGTCTTCATATAAACCTAGACATATGTTTTAAGGCATGGAAGCCATTTGTCCATTTAATATGCTACCATTTTTCTCTTCCAATAGCTACCATTTGTCCACTCCTTAAGATGCCATATGTCTCCCAATTATTGATCCACTTATAACTCTATAATTTATCCATTTATTAATTAATTACTTGTCCATTTGTCACTCATTTAACTATGCCAAATGTCACTTAAGTATAGGCTTAGTCACCCTAATTTTTCATGTATTTATTTATCTTACCACTTGACATTTTTCCTAGTCCAAATGTACATATTAATTCATGACTCTCCCAATTAATAACAATTAATTCCAAATTACTAATTGGAATCTAATCAAACCAAAATGAAAGACATAACAATTTACGATTCACATTATATTCATTTTCAAGCTTTCATACCCTAAATATGTCAATTGAGTGTATATACTATTATTGTAATGTGTACAAATTATAATTTGTGCGTGAATGCTAATGATATGCATGCGAATGAAATGCATTTTCTTAAATTCTCAATACAATCACTCATGTGAAATGGTCTAGGGTTCTAACAATAAATATGTTCCAAAAACTGGATATTACACTCAATCATTTGGTCTACAAAAGGTAAAGGAAAATGGCCTCTCTTTGTGACCAAATTGAGCTTCCTATAATCAATACACACTCACCAACTTGTGATGGTCCTAGAAGAAATCTTTTCATCATGTTCATTCTCTATCACTGTCATGCCACCCTTCTTAGGCACACACTCCACTGTACTCACCCACTCACTATCTGAAATAGGGTAAATAATCCTCGCATCCAAAAGTTTCACTACCTCCTTCTTCAAAACCTCTTACATATTTGGATTTAACCTTCTCTTTCTTTCCCTCATAGTTTTATATTCTTCTTCTAGGTTAACCCTATGCATCACCACATTGGGCCTAATCCCCCTAATATCAAAAATTTGCCACCCCATGGCTCTCATCCTCTTTTTAATGGTCTCCACCACTTTCTCTTCTTTCTCACAATCCAATTGATTAGATATAATGATGGGTAGGGTATGGTTCTTACCCAAAAAGGTGTATCTCAAATGGGCAGGTAAGGGTTTAAGCTCTAAAGTGGGGGGCTTAATAATGAAAAGTGGCGTGGGTGCATCTGTTCTCTGTAGCTTCACTATACCAACTTCCTCATATAATTCCTCCTCTTTCACACTCTTATCCCTGTGCACTTCAATAACTTCATCAACTTCCTCTTCAACCTTCTTCACGAACTTATCCATAACATCAATTTTCATACACACATTAACATCCATCGGTTTCTTCAACAAATTTGACATATTAAATTCAACCTACTCATCACCAATTCTCAACAGAAGTTTCCCTTCATGCACATCAATGAATGCCCTATTGGTATTCATAAAGGGCCTACCCAAAATGAATGAACAATTTCTATTAACTTCAAAATCCAAAACAATAAAACCAACAGGAATGATAAATTTGTCCACTTTTACTAACAGATGTTCTACAACTCCAAATGGCCTCTTAATGGATTGATCTGCAAGTTGAATTAGCATGGATGTTGGATTGATCTTTCCTAGTCCTAATTTCCTGAAAACAGACAAAGGCATTAAGTTAATACTTACACCAAAATCGTATAAGCATTTAGAAAATTCAAAGTTATCAACAATATATGGAATAGTAAAACTCCCTAGATCTTGTAGTTTTGAAGGCGTTTGGCTTGATATTATCGAACTACAATTTTTCATCAAAGTTACTACCTGATTATCTTCCCAAGTGTGTTTGTGTGTGAGTATGTCCTTAAGAAACTTCGCATACTTAGGCATGCACTCCAAGGCTTCCACTAATGACAAGTTAATCTGCAGCTTCTTCAGTTTCTCCAAAAACTTAGAAAACTGAGTGTCCACCTGACGTTGTCTCACCGTTTGTGGATACGAAAGTTTGGGCTTGTAGGGTGGTGATAGTACATAAGGCCTTTTTTCTTCTTTCTCTCCTTTTATCTCTTTGCTTTTCCCTTTTTCTTGGTTATCCTTTTACACACTTGGTTCCTCCACCTGCTTGCCACTTCAAAGTGTAATAGTCTTGAATTGTTCTCTTCGGTTGGCCTCAGTATTGCTTGGTAGACTATCTGCACTTCTAGAAGATAAAGCATTAGCAAGTTGGCATACTTAGACCTCCAAATTATGGATGGATGAGGCATGGTTCTTCACAATCTGATCAAACTTTGCCTCTATCCTCTTTGACTTTCCTCCTAGCTAAAAAATATCCTCTTTTAGTTCTCTTCTTAATTTGCTAGTTTAGACCTTAAGACATCCATTAGCTTGTCCATTTTGCTCTCCATATATCTAAGTCGGTCTTGCTAAAATACAAGAGGTTCTTGTTGTCTTACTTGGCCACCTACATTGTTAATACTCCAATAGAAATTTGGGTTATTTTTCCACCCCAGATTGTAAGTATTAGAGTAAGGATTATTACCTCTTTGTGGTTAGCCTAAGAAATTTACCTGTTCTATACCACTGGCTCCTAACAAGAAACATTCAGTTACGCCACGGTTGCATTGCCCACATAACTCATACTATAATTGCATGGCTTTAGCCGTAGATGAAGATTTTCCTTGTATGTTGCTCAACTGCTTGGTAAGGGCTATGATTTGTGCTTATAAAACTATAATGGTGTCAATTGGGATAATACCTTTTTGCTCCTTTTTTCCCTGTCTACTCCTCTCACTTGACCACATACAACTATTGCTTGCCAACTCTTTCAAAAGATCATGAGTTGCATCAATAGTCTTTCTCATCAAAGAACCTCCAGCAGCTGCATCTGTGGTTCCTTTTGTGCTATGATTTACACTATTATAGAATGTCTGCAATAGGAACTCCTTTAGAAGGTTATGGTGGGGGCAACTTCTCTATAATTCTTTAAACCTCTCTTAAGCTTCATATAAAGACTCCCCATCACTTTGTTGAAAATTTATGATTTCCCTTATAATTCTTCTTGTCTTGGTTAACGGGAAGTATTTAGCGAGGAATGCTTGAGCTAACTGTTCCCAAGTAATGATCTACCTTGAACTGCGCAAGTTATACCATACCTTTGCCCAATCTCTCAAAATGAAAGAAAAAACCATAACTTTATGTCATTGTCAGACATCCCATTAAATCGAAAGGTGCCACAGATCTTCAAAAAATTTGCAATATGGGCTTTGGGTTTTTTGTTTGATAACTCATAAAATTGTACACTACTTTGAAGTATGTTGAGGAGTGCCAGCTTGATCTCAAAATTATTATCTTGAATCGCTGGCTTTGCAACTCCTTAAGTACTAAAACCTGGCCTCATAAAGTCCATGAATGTCCTCTTAGCTCCTCCTTGCTCTCCTTCTTCTACTATATTACTTTGTATAATGTCTTAGCACTTTGCTCTTCTCTCATTTGTACCTTGTGATATCGGATAACTCTTCATCACTAAATTCAGTCGATCTTCGCATGCTCCTTGTGTTTATGCAACTGAAAATACACAAGGAAAAGTATCAAAAACTCTTTAAAAAAATACTCCTAACTAAATAAGATGCTAAACAAATAACACCCGACAACGGCGCTAAAAAAACATGTTGATTGAAAAACAGACTACTAGTTTTACTCTTAAAACTGTAAGTATACGGGTCGTGACTTGAAGTAAAAAGCAAATATCGATCCCACAAGGATTGTGCTCAGGCACCATTTAATTTAGATTGATCTTCATTTAAGAACCAAATTTTTTATAAAAATAAATTGAAAAATTAAGTTAAATTAAGCAACTAACAATGCGCAAACGATAATGCAAAAATGCATAAACTTGGAATTCAAGATTTTAACAATTTGAGATTACTTTTTTCCTATCTTATCTCCCTTCTATTTTGTTAATTGAATTGTGCTTCACCTAAGATGTCCTAATTTATTAACTCTCTCTCAAAGTGTAATTAATTGTCCCTAGCCAAATTAAATAGTGGTGATTGAGCAATCTCTCAATTTACAAAATCAATCCACCAATTCAACTAGTTATTAAGTTATCCTATAGGTGATCAATTAATTATCCAAGATCTCTCTTTAATTAATAAATTAACTTGATGAATGTAGGTCTA
>JANQBM010097103.1:0-26848 GCA_025594535.1 Erythroxylum domingense | reverse complement strand
CTAAAATGACCTAAATACCCCTCCTTATAAGCCTTAACCTTTAACAACTTAAGTGATCTTCCCAAATTGTCCTTATATAATCTTGTTCTTTTAATTTAACTAACACCACAAAAATCTCTAACTTAATCTTAATTTCTCTTTTTTAATTCCATCAATCTAAGAAATAAATTCCTCCACCCATAGACATTCTAATTAACTCCTAACTAAAAAAAATTAAGCAAACTCAAAAATAAACTGAACAAATGCTTATTTAGTATGAAAAAGAATCGGGGCCCAACAATATCAATAGAAGGTGTAAGTCCTAATATTTTGTTTGAGGGATTTATTCTTTGGTCTCAATAATACTTTGAGCCTATGTCCATAATTACCCTTAAAATGCATCTAATGCATGTAGAACACAAAGGCGGTTTAATTTAGGTTGTGACTTGACTATGCATCTAAAGTTCGTGAATCGATTCAACTCTTAAACCTAATCAGGTACTAGTGTTAGTCTTGGCTAATCCGAATTATGAATATGATTCGATTAGGAACCCTAAAATTTAATTATTTTGATGTCTAGATTAAACAATTTAATCCTAGTTTATAAGCGTTTATCTAGTCACACTAGAAATGCTATGCTCTACTTGGATTAATTCTAAATTAATCCCTAGGGTTTCCAAAATTCCCATACACCAATTAGTCCTCTATAATATCCCTAGGTCATCTCAAATTTATCTAAACAATTTCGGCACATGCCAAAATTATCTTGACGGCCAAAATCGTTAAGATAAATAAGTTAACCTACTAGACACTAAAGAGACCGATTCGATGTCTGGAAAATTTCCGGAACCCTAATTTCAAGCACATGCATTAAGCATGTTATTATCATCAAAATAATACATTTCTTATCACATAAGAACGTTATTTAGGTCTCATAACCAAAATACATACATTATAAGTCATTAAGTAAGTTAACTCCATCAACTTTCAAAAAGTTTACCAATGTTGACTTTGACTTTATTGATTAATTAAATCAAATTCAATTAATTCTGGAAAAATTCCAGAGTCTTATACACATTCTAAATGTGTCTAATAAAAAATTCCAGAACCTATTTCGTAGGAATTGTTTACTAAAAAATAGGAAATAGCTAGCACATCATATATGTATGACACTTGTCACATTACTTCTAACACTAGTCAACCATTACATCATGCATGCATAAGATAACCACTTCAACAAAAAGCGTCATGCATCTTATACACTTGGCAACATCTGATCTTGCATGTGCATGCATAAAATTTATAAAAATAATTTTTATAAAAATTAATATGGAATTTTCATGCATGCATGTTCATCACATTTCCAGAATTTTTAGAACCTCACACATGCATCAGGCTGAAACTAAATTCGTAATAAAATATCAAATGACATTCAATTGCATTTTTCTTTTATAGAAACGTAACATAATATCTTATAAACATTTAGGCAAAATAAAAACAAAAAAATTATAATTAATAAGAAATTTTCAAAATTAGCACATGCAACCAATTTTCTAGAAAATCCCAGAAATCAACATATGAACAGTCTGGATATAAATTTCGAAATAAAATAAAAAATGAAATTCAATTGCAATATCCTTTTATAGAAACATAATATAACATCTTATAAACATTTTGTGAAAAAAATAGAAAAAAAATTTCTACAATTTACACGAAATTTTCCAAAACAACATGTAAGTCAGTTACAACCCAGCAAACACTTTGCACATGTTCAATACATCATCTATTACAGGCACAATCCTTGTTTTGATACCACTGTTGGGTTAGCCGTGGTTACATGAATCATATGCATGCAAATATAGCGGAAGTGTCAGAATCAAGATTCCGACACCATGACAACCCCAAATCCACGAGGTCAAACATGCATGCATAGATATGTATAAAAGAACATGAAATGTAAACTTTTTACCTTGTGTATCTCCTCCTTTCTTGTTTCTTCTCCTTGTTTGGGTTGTTGCAAACACTAAACCCTTCCTTGATCACCCAAGAACATGCAAAGAAGGAAGATGAAACAATGTATAAGGGTTCTAGAACACCAAACTTGATGAATTCAAGTAAATGTTCAATATAAGAGATAGATTAAGGATATCTTGCATGCATGTAAGATTTATACAACAATTGCTTAAATTTGCATGAAGATAACTCAAGAACACTTCTCACTCTCTCTAGAACTCTTTTAGAACCCTTTCTCTATCAATTGAGTGTGTAAGAAGTGAAGGAAGGTCGTGTATATAAGTGAAAAAATTGTTTATATATCATTTTGTGCTTTCGGCCACGATCGTGGCATGTCTCACCTTCGACCACGATCGTGGCCCTTTAAGGCACTATCGTCACCTGCTTAAAATAGTTCATACACACTTATTTTTCATCCGATCTTTTATGCGTGTGACCCTTAGTTTCTCGGCTATTTTAGGCACTTGAATTAACCCTTAATTCAAACACATCATGAAGGCTTTCATAATGCCTATTTGCTAGAATATAAATGGATTAACACACAAACTCTTTGATAGTTAATTATCTAACTTATGAAACTTTCTATAGACAACTACCATGCAATTTTTCCTTTCACCATACTATACTCCACTTGGTTCAGAGTATGGGCTATGTGTTAACTCCCACTAGACTACAACGTCATATCTAGTTTAAGTGATGTTAGTTTTTGTCCTGGGATCTCATTAATGTCATTAAAGACTCTCTTCGTGACACATAATTGCTCTAGGCAGAGACTTCCGAGTACTGACCCTGACAAGAGGCCATGGGTATCTTCTCCTTCTATCAGGAGTGGTGAATCCTTTATTGGCTACCCAATTACCTTCGAATACAAATAACATGGAATGATGGAATGATGTCAAAGCACAAGATTTATATCTAAGATATCCTTGAGTACCTCAAGTCTAAGGATATTTTCTCCATTACTATGATGAGATTAATCATTGACATTCGATAGATCATCTATATGATAATTTCATAGCGGGTCATTCGATATACTTACTACCCTTAGTAAGCATCCACATATTAACTCTAAACATCTTATGCTTACAGTTTATGAGATCTACTGCTTGATCAAATCAAGGAGTATAATACGTGCTAGTCTGTATGAATTAATAATGTCCTGTCTTATTAATCCTATGACTAAGAATTATTTATATACTAACATAATTGCACATGATAGGAATATCATTATCATGATCTCATCATGATTTCCTTCATGCTATGTTTTGTGTCATGGAATTCATTAATTTGATTTAAGATCAATATTAATTCATATATAAATGAATATCAAATCAATGAAAAAATGTCTTTTGCTTTATTAATCAGAATAAAGTTTGTACAAAAATACTACAGGTAATTGCCTTTAGAGCACTACTTTAACACTTTTATCCTTTTAGAACAAGCATGCTAAGTTAATCAACACCCATATCCTTCTTCCTTTTAATCTTGCCCCAACATATCTATTATCATGTCTTTCCAACACTTCACTATAATGAAATGTAAAAATTCACCAACATTTGCAAATTATTGGGCATTTTTAACAATGACATATAACATAACATATAAGAAGATGGCTATAAATGGAAATATGTATAAAAGTTTAGACTAAATAAAAATGAGCTAAGGGAAAGAGGAGAAAAAGAAGAAACAACTAAGCAATCTCATTGGTGATAAAATAAGCATACTTAACACCAACATTATTGACCTATATTCTGATCTCAAAGTACTTCAATTCTATATACTTTGCATTATCTATCTTCTTTGGGTTATTAAAAAATAAAATTACATATAAGTCATCACAATATATTTTTATTGATTAAAGAATATAGTTAACAATCTTAAGAAGTGTAATGAAAGTTTTTTGACCATTTGGCTTCAGCTCCAACTTGAGCATAAGTTAAAATTTTCTCTTTTAATGTAGGAGTAACAACATATTGTCTAAAAATTTTCCAAGAAAAGACACTTCCTACAAACATGAAGATATAACCTATAACTGACTTTCTATCATCTGAGCTCGCATCAAAATCAATATTAGTATATTCAATCACTTCAAGATTTTCAACTATTCTATGTCAAGCGTGGAATCTTTAGTCCTACATATATAACCATTACTTCCTTTATTATAATCTAATGATCATGACATGGATTAGTTGAGTATATTTACTAAATAAACTAATAATAAAAGCTACATTAGATTTAGTGTGAACTTCTGAATACATTAATATGTCCACGACATTACTATAAAGAGTACCATCCATCTTTTTTTCCTCTACATCATTTTGTGTATATTGCTCTTTACTTAATTTCTCTCCTTTAATTATAAACGTCAAGCTAGGTTTACACCCTTTCATATTAAACCGCTTAAATATTCAATCAATGTATGTATTTTGAGAAAGACCCTATCAATATCTCATATCTATTTCTATTAATCTTCTCTCTAGAACAAAAGGCATTTAAAAATATTTTATATCAAAATTCTTAGGAAATATAATTTTTAAATTTATTAAAAATAATTCATCATTAATAAGTGAAATGAAATTAATATACAAAAGAAAAAAATTTACTCACACTAACCCTTAATTATATGGAAAAATCTAAGTGCATTTGCTATAAAACTCATGTAAAAATCGCCTAATGAAACTTTAATGTGGACAGTACGTTGTTAATGGAACAAATGATTGATCTGCATCAACCAATCTTTTTAGTTAGTTTACTTTTGGGTGTTCAATGATTATTAGCCAAACCTACGTAATGTGAAAATCTAAAAAAGAACAAATTCATTGCGAATAATTGTATATAAAGAAGAACAACTTCATTGTGAATAAAAAGTATGTAAAGAAGAACAAATTAATTGCAAATAAAATGTAAAAAGGTAATTCATCTTTACGCCTCCTTGTCTAAATAATCCATCATTTATTGCGTCTAAATGTATGTATGATCATCAAGATCTAAAAAAATAAACAAACCTTTAAGAAATTGTAATAAAAACCTAACCTTGACATGGCTGACTGTGATGCGAGAACAAAATAAGCTTGTTATGATGTGAGAACAAACGGAGCTTCATATGCTAAGATGCGAGAACAAATTGAGGAGCTTAGTGCGATGCGAGAGAAAATAGAGTAATAGCTTACTGGGATGCAAGAATGAAGGGTTGCCTCTGTGATTTAGGGATTTCATTTCCAGAAGTGACACAGTTTTAGTTATGTTATTAAATAATGTAGTTTTGTTAATCTTCATTAATTATGTCAGTTTGATCTAACTTGTATACATGTTTACGGTTTTTGGAACACATAGGAAGCCATGTTAGCAAACTTAAGAGAGACACTAACGTCAGGCTAGAATTGAAAATATTTGAAAGTTCAAGCATTTAATTGTCAATTTTTAAAGTTTGGGCTATGATTGCAAAACCGAGCAAAGTTTGGGATTTGTTTTTGTAATTAAACATAAAATTATCTACACACCCTAATTAAATCAAATAAACCCAACAAAATCAAAATTACTTAAACATTATAAAGTTAAATAGCAAAAAGGATCCAATAAAAATGCAAAATATGCAAAACACAAGCAATTACAAAATTCAATTCATAGAAAATAAATAGAACAATCCTAAGGATTCAATTTCACAAAGATAAACCAAAATAGCTAAAAATCCTTACAAAATTTGAATTTAATCATGCATATCGCCCATGAATGTCAACTAAACCTCCTAAATCCTTCTAAATACTTTGGTAATCTCAAGCAACCATAAAATATGCGAAGTAGTAGAATATCACAGTTACTACCCCAAAAATATACAAAATGGTTGATAAATGTGAATTGCATTATATTTTAGGGCTTAGTTTGATATGTATTTAATTGTTAATTTAATCGTTTAGTATGTGATTAGGTTAGAATTGTGTTAGTTTGTTAATTATTTATGTTTTAAGTGTTTTATAGGTTAGTACAAGTCTTTGAGCTTAAATCTTATATTTTTGAGGTACTTTGATGTGTTTGTTAGTAGTTCAGGGTCAACATCGAAGAAAGAAGTTTGGGAAACATTCGGGCCGAAACAACGGCCTACGATTATGGCACAGTAGGCCATGATCGTGACAGAAGCCTAGGACATGACCCATGATCGTGGCCTGCATGCCACGATTGTGACAGAAGGCTCGGATGTGGCCCATAACTGTGGCCTGCGTCGATCAGACATGTAGACAGTTAAAATTTTCAAGTTTAGAGGGATTTTCAAACCTTTTTGACCCGTAGAAATCCTAGGGTTGCTCAGAACACAAAGGATATTTAAAGAACAAGACAAAGTGGCAGAAGGAGCTTTTAACATCAACCACCTTGAAGAAATCCTAGAGAGATTTCATCGAGAGATAGAGAAAGAGAAGAAGGAAGAGAGAAGAGGAGAAGAAGTTGACTCGACGTACTTCCTGGATAAGGAGTTCTCAGATGTCACTGCCTCCCATCATTCGTTCAGATCGTATTTCCTGTTTATTTTCAATTTTATTATTATATAGAATTGGAATAACAGTTTGTGATAGGATTTTTGAATATTGAGGATTTTCTAAACTCACCTTTGAAGTTTTATCTTTGAATTAATGAAATTTGATTGCTTATGAGTTATTAAATTTATTGTGGTTTAATTCTGAAAGTGCATAATTCGATAATAAACTGAGAGGGTGAATCGAATGAAAAATGATTAAATTGGGCTAACGAGAGATAGGTGATTTAACAAAACAGGAATTAAATCAAATCGGTGAATTGTGCAAAAAGAGGTCTTGCTTAAGTTTTCGGTAGTTTATTGGAGAACTTCAGAACTAATTAGGGTTTTGGATAAGTTGTTAATTGAGAGATTGCAACTCCCATACTCTGATTAGGGTTTATAATTTAGGGTTAATAGTTATAAGTCGAGAGAGAGTAATCAACCCTAGGATCGTCTAGAACTAATAATCCAGTAATTCATAATCAATTAGTCCCTTAGGTTGATTCTTGGGTATGTGTTACAACTGCTTAATTATTAATATTTTCAGGATTGATTCTTAATTTGATTTGATTAATTAGATTAATTTCTCATTTTTAGTTTAGTGCAATTTAAATTTTTTTATTGTTTTTTGGCCTTAGATTTTAGAATTAGATTATCTCTCCTCGTGGGAACGACATCTTAGGTACTACCGTAACAAACCATGTGTTTGCAGGTTATCAAGGGTATTATTAAAACTTATATACATTAACACCCGATCAATGATCCATTAATAAATGGATAAAAGCAATAAACATACCTTAACTTGATGAAATCTCAAGGTCAATATGATGGTAAAGGGATTTTGCAAAGATTATGGGTGAGAGAGCATCACCAAGGTGAAAGAATACTTAGCTTATGAGTCATCGTTGTCGTCATCATCATCACCCAGTCCGAAATCCTGAAATAAAGTGGGATCTGGAGAGGTCAGATAGTACGCAGCCTTACTCCTATATAGTAGAGAGGTTGTTTCTGGTAGACTCACATGCAAATGTGATAATGAAAAAGTAATGCAGGTAAAAAAAAAGGTAAAAAGGTAAAACTGAATATGTTAAAAGATGGGGTAAATGAAAGAAAATAAATACGTTATGACATGAAAATAAATACGTATATAAAATAAATAAATAAAAATAAAACAAGAAATAGCAATAAAGGATATGCCTGATATGGAGTCCAGCTCTGTAAAATACCTACTAAGTTGTAACAGAGTGGCTCTGCTCGTCTCTAGTTGGGCTAGGAGTTTTTTCGCTGCATCCTATATATATGACAATCCTACAGTTTCCGACATCCTTGCTAGACCTTTCCTCTACACCTGTGCTGAAAAGATAAGTAGTATGACAGAACAATTGGTCTACGACACGCACTAGAAAAGACAGATTAGACTTCCTAGACGTAAATATGTTGTGCGAGCATTACAGTAAACAATTTTTAATACACTTACTAGACTGTCTTGGTGTACTTTAAAGGGTTTCCCTCACCCTTACCTATCCCGCCAAAATTTTCTATTTCTGGTCACTTCCACAGTAAAGGTCAACTCTGTCATATCTTTCTTGACCACTTCCCTCTAGTTCTTGTAGGGCCTGCCTCTTCTCCTCTTGAAGCCACTAAGGATTATTTGCTCGCATCATCTTACCAGAGCATCAGGGTGCCTCCTGCTCACATGCCCAAACCACCTAAGCCTGGACTCTCTCATCTTGTCGGCAATACTGGCCACCTGTAGTCTGTCTCTCAAAACACGATTTCGTACCTTATCTCGTTTGGTCATGTCACACATCTACCGAAGCATACGCATCTCTACTACTAACAACTATCTTGTATGTCGACATTTGGCGAGCCAGCATTTTTCCCCATATAACATGGTTGGCCAAATCACCATTCTGTAAAACTTACCTTTGAGCTTTAAAGGAATCTTTTTATCACATAAAACCCCTTATGTGCTTTGCCATTTGCCCCACCCAGATCTGATACGATGGACTATGTTGTCATCGATATTACCATCACTCTGGATAATGGACCCTAGGTATTTAAAACTCTGTTTTTGTAGTATGACATAAGGCGCAATTGCTACCGCCACCTCGTGGACCATCTGACTTCCTGAAAAGTTGCATTCTAAATACTCCGTCTTAGTCCTGCTCATTCTAAAACCTTTCGATTCTAACGTTTCTCTCCAACATTCTAACTTGAAATTGACCCCCGCCCTTGTGTCATCTACTAGGACAATATCATCAACAAATAACATACACCAAGGTACCTCTCCTTGAATATGTTTGGTAAGCTCATCTAACACTAATGTGAATAGAACAGGGCTTAAAGCGGAGCCTTGGTGTAGGCCAATACCAATAGGAAATGCTTCTGTGTTGCCACCTATTGTCCTTACGCTAGTCAATGCTCATCTCTAATAACGCGTATATAGGTCATTGGAATTCTCTTTGCCTCCAAACACCTCTATAAGATTTCCCTAGGAACCCTATCATACGCCTTCTCCAAATCAATAAAAATCATACGTAAATCTCGTTCTCGTTCCCTATAGCATTCAATAAGCCTACGGAGTAGATGTATTGCTTCTGTCATGGACCTATCAGGCATAAATCCAAATTAGTTGGCTGATATAGAAGCAGCTCTTCGGACTCTCTTTTCAATTACCTTCTCTCATAACTTCATGGTATGACATTAATTTGATGTCTCTATAGTTGTGACAATGTTTGATGTCCCTTTTGGCCTTGTATACTGGGATCAACCTACTCAATATCCATTCATCCGACATTTTGGCTGAGTCTAGGATTACATTAAAAAGATGAACTAACCACTCAATACCTACAATTCCTATTCGCTTCCATACCTCAATAGGGATCTCATCCGACCCTACTGCCCTTCTGCTCCCTATCTCTCTCAATATCTTCGTAATTTCTCCCCTTGTGACCCTTTTGCATTGGGACAAGTTAGGAGAAAGTTCCGCTACAGTGGGTTCTTCTAACTCTATGTTGACCAAGATAACTTCGTTATACAAGATGCCTTATTAAATATTCAAAATTTAAACTAAATAAAAGAAAAAAATTATTCACAACGAGTTTGCGTTAAATATTATAATTTCAAAATCAATAAAAGAAAGGAATCTATTCCTAATAGGTTTGCTTGCAATCTAAATTTTTGGATTTTATTATGATAAAGAAGACACAATGTTAAACAAATGGGCCAACAGGCCTAATTAATTTATGATTGATATTTAATAAACAAAAATGAACTAAGATCTGGTTTTAACGAGAGAAATTGGACTTTTGAAAAGATCATTATTTATATGAATTTTAAAATAGGGCGGACATAATTAAGTGTTAAACTAAAAAATAAAAATAAATTTATGCACCCAGAAACAGCCCAATATAACTTTAGTAACCATTTGTAATTGATGGAATATTTTCAATGTTTTTTTGTTTTTTAGTAGGCTAACATTAGTGTGCGCAACCTCACGTTGCCACTTACTATCAGGCACATAGTATACACACAATACTTATACACCTCAGTGCTCGATGCCTCCAAGCCTATATGTACCATGCACTAGGCACATACGATGATACGGATGTGCCTTGACCTTGATAACATATGTGTGATACACACCTAGCATGTGTCAGATGGTCCCTTCCTTTATGTGTTGGTTGTCCGAGCATAGAAGTGACACACATCACACATAAGATAGTTGGCCCATTTCCCACGTCTATCTAGCTCAGCTTACAACCGATGGGCATGTGACTTCTAACGATATTTTATAGTGATTTTTGTCACAAATTTTCATTAAAATTACCATAAAATGTGTTTTCACCCTTTTTCTTACAATTCTCAAATAAAAACCAATTAACAAACACTATGTATTAAAAATATATTAATTTCTCTAATTTCTTTATGAAACATTAAAAATATTTATTTAAATCATATGATTATGGATCAATATGAGACCATGTACTAAACTTAACACAAAATTTGTGATTAACCTAAGATTAACCATAAACTTGCGTAAATAGAGAAATCTACCTGTTTTGTTTTCTATTTTTATTTGAGTAAGTGGTTAGAGACTTGAATAAGTTTGTTGACTTTCAGATAAGCTCTTGAAATTGTTCATCAACTTGTAAAAACGTTGTTAAAATTAATGTAGACTGTAATTTTTGCACCTTTCTAACATACAAAATTATCAATAGGCCAAGGTATATGGATACCTATGAAATTTTATTTAAGTAGGTGCATAAGGCCTAAAAACTATTTATGGTAATTACATTTTGGTCTCTCTGTGATATCTCTAATAAAGTGTTACTTTTATTAGATTTCACTCCACTTAATTACATAGTTTATTAATTCATTTTATTATCTTTATATTGAATTAATTTAATTTTAATTTTAAAAATAATTTATTGCAACATTTCACTACCATAGGGTACATACCCAAACTTTCATGAACATAACCTATGATAATGGTATGTTAGAGCAAAACAATTCTAACTTACACATGGCATTAACTAACATCATTTGAAAGTCAACAAATTTTAAAACCATTCATTGCATTAATCCACAAAATTTACACTTTTTTCTTTAGACAAATATTTACATAATCTCATACAGGTTCTAACAAAAACAACAAAATACAAGACACAACACTCCTGGAGCCAACTGACAGACCTCTAAGCCATAACAAAATCCAAGGGGTCCCTTAGTCCTGTTTAAAAAACTAGGTCTCCTGTCTCGTACTTGAAAAATCACATTGTAATTTTTATAAGTTTTGCGAATTCAATGAGAGAACCATCTGGAATGTGTTTATGATCTGAATGAGTGTCTGTAAAATATGTATTATGTGTATGTGATCCGGTGAAATCATTAATGATGGCAACATGGTATATCATAGGATCACACAGTTCACATTGCTAGGCATAGCAAATAAATCACATTAATTTATCACTCATTCAACTTTGCAAATCATTCAATAAATTTCAGTCTTATAATGTTATATGCATGAGATTCACATTCTTTCTTATTATTGTGACCGAGTGCCTATCGCAAACTTATACAAATATCGGCCCATAGGGCTCAGTCAAACGTGCAAAATTAGAAATCACGGAGCAAAGCTCTACCTGGAAGTGCTTCATGCTGGCAACTCAAGTCATAACGCCTTTATCTGAACATGCATTTTATGAAATGCAACAATTTCTGAATATCTCATATATCACAATCTTATACAAATGCTCAGACAAGATTTCACAATCATCGGACCTAAGTCCGACATTCAACTTTCGTTGAGAATCAAATGTCAAATTCATATTAAATCAAAACATTCCCAATATATGCTCAAGTATTAAACTCCTCGGACCTCAGGTTCGGAATCCAAAAACAACTCACAAACAGTTCAAAAATATTGGAAGTTTAACAAATCAAATTAAATTCAAATCGAATCAATCCTAAGAAATCATCTAGGTTGGCTCACTGTACGTTCTAAGAAGTTATTGCCTGGATGGTCCGGCAATATCCGACTAGCGTCCTATGTGCTCCTCTATAACATACACAACACATTCACAAATATCACATTTTGCACAATTAAAAACATATTCCTTTATGCACATGTACTTAAATAAAAAAATATGCACAATGCATTCTTCAATGACAATTCCGGGTATCTTATTGTAATTTTCATCATTAAATCGATCAGATATCAAAGCCCTCATAATACCATTTGGTACTTATAATTTGGGCCAAAATAAAACAATGTGAAATCAATTACATAACTTAATTGACCACTTCATATTTTCTACCCACATGATTTCGGGTCAACTTTGCATAATTAATCTGATAGGGTAAGTGACAAAATTAGGCAAGACTTCCTTCTGGAAAGTTGTTTTACAATGTCTTAAGCTTCTAATGACTCTAAGATCATCCAATTTGATTCCGTATTCAATGAGTTATACACAAAATACCACAGACTGTGCATGTTTGAACTTTTGGCTAGTACAAGATCATACCCTCTAATAGTACAACTCATATCTTTCAGCTCAGATATTGAAAAATTACAAACGTTATACCAATTTAAAGCTAAGAGAATAAGCTAAAACTTTGGTGAAGACAACTCAGCCTAATTAGGCCCACATCAATATAGTTTATTCAATAACCAACAAGATTTCTATCCCTGGTAGTGTTATAGCCTAAGCTGAGACTCAATTACATGCCAATTTTGAAAATCATAAAGATAGGATTAAAATTTGAGTTCTTCATAAAAGTTGTATAAATATGTCTTTAGTTTAATATGAATTAAAAAAAATCAACTCATTCAGTCTACAACTCAAGTTATAATTAGAAAACCGAAGCATGATCATGAAAATTTTTCCAATTCATAACATTCCAACAGACTTCCACACTGTCATCCTATCAATCACTTCCAAATCAATTCAGATAACTCTAAATTTTTATGGAGAGAAAGAAAAATGTCTTATAAATCCATTGGTCTAAGTTTCAAGTTATTTGGAGTTTGGAAAAAAAAGTTATAGGCAAAAGACTTAGGGTTGCTCAATGAAATACTCTACTTTTTAACCCACACAGATAAACCATAAGCTTTTCTCTCTCTAGCACACCAACTTCATCTTCTTCACCAAACCCAGATCACCGAACTACACTTCTCCTCTTCTTCTTTCTTTCTTCTTTTTTTTTTTTTTTTGCTTCCTTCCTACACATCACAGCTAATACATCTGCTACATAAACTACTTTGTTTTTTATTTCCATCACAATTAACCCCAACACAAATAAATCCAAAAATCCAAAATTCTATACATACATAGCAAACATTGTACTGTTCACGTTAGCATATTCCATTTTCTGCATCTTTCTTTTTTTTTCATTATAACAGCCCACGTTTTCTATCATTTTCCTCCTTAAAACACCACACCTCATTATACTCTATGTTTTCTTCAACTTTAACTTCACATAAATCCATCCCTAACATTTCCCAAATATTAACGCATATATCACAGAAAGAGAGCATGTTCATCAACTACACTTTGCAATTTTTTTTCTACAAACACTTCATTTCCATATAAGCTTTGCATTACGCATTACATACTGCTCCCCATAACACTACTTCACTTAAGCTTGTCCCCTAGTTCAGAACTCATTCCAAACTCATTACTGTTTACACAACACAAATTTATACATGAACAATAAAGCAACCCTATATTCATGCATGTACAGTAAAATACAGAGTTTAAGATCATCATTTTCCCATAATTTTACACTCTTCCTAAACACAATTTCAATGATTCTTTTAGCTCCAACTCACCTCAACAATATCTTACAATATTTGGTTCCTCAAACATGCAAAAACAACATATCCATGGTTTGTAAATCTTCAGTTAATTCATTTATCACCGAAACTTCAATCCTCAAACCTATGCATGCATGTATATATTTACACTATAGAAATACCATCAGAACAACTTACTTGGTTCCACAAAATCTCCAGCAGGTGAGAGTGAATCAATAGCACAAAAATTTAACACTTGATGTTTCGGTGGACGGAATAGAGAAGAGTTTTGGTAAAGAAGTTGTTTATGGTGAAGAACAAAAACATAAAGATATATTATCAAGCTTCAGCGATTTCTCTCCAGCAACACACTTAACCACGTGTGTTCCTTGCAAATGGGCCATGTGTCAACATGCAAGGATGCCACATTTCACAATAAAATTTATCCATTTGTCACAAATATAATTGGTCCAAAATGCCCCAAATTTTTCGAAAATTTCTAAAATTCACTAGAAATTCTGAAATAATAATAATATGACTCTCCAAATAAATTTTCAGCTAAAAAATAATTCATAATTCACCTTTTAATAACACAATTGTATCCGAAAAATGTCAATGAATGCATGTAGAATCATATGAATGTGCAAACATGTGCGTGACACATTTAACTTATGCATGACGTATATTTTCCTAATTTATCATAATTTACTATTCTAGCCTTAACATGGGTAACGAGATATTACATTTATAATAAAAATTTTCTTAACATTATAACTATTTTTATATATTATATAAAAATTTTCTTAACATTATAACTATTCTTATATACTATCTTTAACATCACTCAAGAAAAAGAAAGGGAAATTGGTAGACTCCTCATGATTTGGAAAAAGGGACAACAATTTCATAAATGACTAACCTTTTAGAACTTTTTCAATTTGATGTCCATTTAACATTTTCAATTTAATAATCAAAGCTTTCAAATCTCGTATAACCTAAATTAAAATGTTGTCTTTGTTAGTTATTTACTGTAGAGTACACTTTTGCTAGATATTTGGTACTCATGTAGCTTTTGGTGGACATTTAGATACTTGCATGAATTTAAGCTTAACCCTATCTAACCCTAAATTTGTTCTTCAAGAAATTGTTCCTCCCTCTTCACGAACCCAAAGTGTTGAACTACACATTCAAGTTACAACCTTTAGAAAGATATCTGCCTACCTACTCTTTATATAGAGAAGAAAATGTAAATGCTAAAAAATAGTTCATTTTATAAGAGCACCAATGCAAACTACATAAAAAAAGATGGCATGAAATTAATATCAAGAAGACCAACTAAAGCTCCTATAACTTGTAAATGTATAATTCAACTAAATAACTAGCTTATTAAAGTTTTGGCTGGTAGCCATCAACAGAGGTCCTCAAAAGAAGCAATAGGTTGGCCTGTTATAGCGACATTATTACCATCATATGCAAAATTGACAACATTTCATACCATGTATTAGGCACGTAAGTTTCTTGAAAAGCTTCAATTTGTATAAAAATGAGATTCATTTAAACAAAATAGTTAAGTTATGACCCCAAATTCAAAAATCATATTCGTATAAACTATATAATTAAACTATTTTTACTTCATTAATGCATCATCTTCTTGATTTATCCAACAAGTAATCTTTAAGTTCCTGAAGAAGATCTCTTGTGTTGAACCTTCTATAGAAAGTCAAGTGAATGATATAAAAAAAATTATAACTTAACTACACAGTTTGCGAAGAGAAGTTAGAATTATAAAGAGAGAGGTATAATTTAGGGAAGAAATAAATTACTAGTTTTTTTGGATTAGTTAGGTTAGAGTTAAGCCTAAAACTATGTGAGCATCCAAATGTCCATTAAAAATCACACAAGTGTCTAAGTGTCCACCAAAAGTGTGTTTCATTAGCCACATCAAAAAATAAATAACAAAAACAGTGTTTTGATGTAGGTTCTACGAGTTTTGAAAGCTTAATCACTAAAAAAGTTTTAAAAGAATAGATACTAAATTGAATAAATACTAAAAGGTTAAGCATTTTTATTTTATTATCCCTTGTAAATCTTATCATTTTACCATAATTTATTATGTGTTTTTTTAATATCCATATAGTTAAAATAGAAAGTTAAACCTCAAAATCTCTAGCTTTTGATGTTGTTAAACTTTAAAATCTCTAGCTTTTGATGTGGACATATAGCTGGATGATTAAACCATTAACATGGATCAAGTAAAAGGAGCAAGGGAGTTGAGTTAATTAGTTATTCATAAAAACTATCTATTAGTCTAATTTTCGAAAAAATAAATGAATTTTATTAATATGATAATAGAGTTAAGTACATGCAGTGCATAGGTGACTGATGAGGCCTTTTACACTACCATTTATGCTTAAAAGCTTCCACATGTTTCTGTTTCATCGTTAACTTATATAGATCTTGTAAAAAGTGTCTTCTGCTTTTCCAGAGGGTCATTTATGTTCAGGGTAATCTTCACACCTACTTCATCTCTCTGTCTAGTTCTTTGCCTTCTAAAAATGCTCTAATCTGCATTATGATGTTGTCACTGATAATCACCGTGAGGGATATGCAAGGTGTAACCCTCTCAGAGAAGATTCTCTCGTTTCTCACTTCCAAGAGTCCCTTAACAATGTAAGATACCGCCACCCCAAATATCCATGCTACGTTAATGTTTGGTGCTCTTGTACATTGCATACTCTAATTTGTTACATCTTCCCATTTATCTAGTGGATCATTAGCCCTGCATCTGATTGCGATCTCTTTCCATATGTTATTCGTGTACTGAAAAATGAATAGAATATGGTTTATCAATTCACTATCTTTTTGACACAGTGTACACCGATTAGGGATTGTTATATAGATGTTGAGTCTTTCCTGTGTGAGTAGTTTTATTTCCCCATAACAATTCATACCAACTCACCCTATTGTCTATACCCTAAAATAGGTTTCTTACAGTTTTGTTTGTGTGAAGACCATTATGAGTTCTCATCCATGGCACTATGTTTATCATCTTATAGATTGATATTGTGTAAGTGTGTTTTCACCAATGTATCTGGGATTATCCTTTATATGATCCCTTTGTTGTTGAGGCCCTACTGAATAGTGATCTCTTTCTAGAGATGTTGCTTTAACCCATGGAGTTATGGTTGATCATATAAGACTTCTATCTCTAGCCATTTGTTAAACTAGAAGCTTGTTTCTTTCCCATCTCCAACTTAATGCCTTATTTGAGGTTTAATTATCTCCCTTATATCCGTTATCTTTCTAAAAGTAGTTGATCCCCTTTCTAGAATTTTGACGTTCCAAATGTTATCCTTGGTTATGTATTCACTCCATACCCAATTCACCTATAAGAAGTACTCTTTTCTAATTGGCCTCTAGAATATTCTTGCTAACATCTTGTGATTGACTACTGAGATGGGTTGTTTCCTAAGGTTACAAATATCATTCCATTTGATCCTTGTTTTGGTTCTGCCTTTCCCATTTCCATTCCACAAAAATCTTTTTAGGATCTTATTAATGGTTTTTATGACCACGATTATTTAAGGCCCGATATATATTAATTGAAGACAGTGCAAATAAATCAATTATAAATGATCTTCCATAGATAGCCTATTAGTACTCCAGTTTTGAATTATTCTTTTGATCTTCTCCTTTAGTGGTTTGAACTCTGAGTATTTGTGCTTTATAGAGTTAACCGTTGTACCAAGATAATTAAATGATAATTATAGAACCTTTATACACCTGTAATATTAGAGATCCACTGAGCATTCTATAGAGCATTAACTGACATATATATTCCACTCTTTTGATTGTCCACTTCTAACCCAAATACTTTTGTAAATATTCTTAGAGCTATAATGAGTAAGGTGATGGAATGATGATCAACCCTAGAGAACAGTAGTAACTCATCTGTAAAGTTAAGGTTTAGGATCCCACATTTCTTGCATTTAAAATGAAATTTAAAGAGGGGACTATATTCTATCACTCTAACCAAGAGCTTGTTAAGAAACTCCATTGCTATGGAGAAGAGGAATAGAGCCATGGAGTCCCTTTGTTGCAGACCTCTAGCCTTTGTATTCTTGTTGGATGTTTCCTATTGATTAGCAAATTATAAGAAACTCTGGTTATGCATTGCTCTATCCATCTTATGAAGATTGTAGGAAATTTGTAGGCTTTCAGGTAATTAAGGATGAAATTCCAGTCTAAAGAATCATAGGTTTTTCTGAAATCTATCTTTATTGTACAATTTCTTCTCCCTCTTTTCCTTATATAATTTCTCAACGACTCTAGAACTAACAAGATATTATCTCCAATAAGCCTTCTAAATATGAATGTACCCTGCTGCATTCCTATGTGCTTAGCAAGTACTCTTTTTTTTCTCATTGAGAGGACCTTGCTATGATTTTATAGATAGAATTACAACACGCTATTAGGCAAAAATCACTGATTTTTTTCCATTTTCCCTTTTAAGTATTAGACATAATAGGGTTCTGTTGAACTCAGTCAGTAATTTTCCATTTTTGAAAAATTCCTTTACAGCCTTATACACCATCTTCCCTATCATTCTCCAAGTTTTCTGATTAAGAAAACATTCATAACATCTAGCCCAAAAGCTTTGTCAAGTTTCAGCCCCTTCAAAGCTATCTCTACCTCCTCCTTAGAGATTGGTTTGGCTAGGATATTGCTTTCCTTCTCTATAAGTTGGTCTTGTAGTACATCCTTTATAAACTGTTTTAAGGAAATTGCTTTAGAGGGGGTGCCTAACGTTTTGATGAAGAAATTTTCCACCTCTTTTTTTTATTTATTTCTGTTCTAATATCTGTAATCTACCATTTGTATATAGGGAAATGATTCTATTAGAGGCTCTTCTTGAAATGATCATCTTATGAAAGTAAGTTGTATTTTTATCTCCTTCGATCAACCACTTTTGCTTAGCTCTTTGCTTTATGATTTAATGCTCTATGGAGAGATATTGATAATATCTAGACATAGCCTTTTTGTTACATTTACTTAAGAGTTTTTTTTTTTTTACTTTTTTGTTTATTAAATTCCGCAATAATTTAACTTAATTTTTATTGATTATAAAAATAATTTTTATCAATAACATAGTTTAAAGTAAAATTTGAATATTATATGAATTTAATATATTAATAGAATTATATATTAACTATCAATGAAATATTCAGAAATAGATTAATTATTAAATCAAGAGAATCTAAAACTAATTCAAATTATGAAAAAATATTGTCTTGTGAAATTAATACTTTATTTTTATAATAATATAAATAAGTAGTTTTAATAAAATTTGGAAGTTTGTTTATATTTTATGCAAAGGCTCATGTAAAATTTGAATTTTGACCTATAAATAAGTTACTTTATATGTAGAAGTTACATTTTTATCTTTAAAATTTTTATTAAAATTTAAGTTTGACTCTAACATTTATAATATCTAAATAAACCTCTAATATTATAGAAATTATTATAATTAATCCTCAAATAGATAGAATCAATAACTCCATTCAAAATTTTATTAATTTAAATTTACGTGACATTTTCTAATCTGAGAATTTAACTGACCCTCCAAAATCTATCCAACATTCAAGTGAAATTTTCTTTATACATTTTTAAATGGGTTGGTAACTGTCATATTAGTAGTAGATCAAGACCTTATAATGGAAGAAATGTTACGCAGGCTTAGGTTAATGAAATTATAATTAGAGTAAGTAGCTTTGTTTATTTAGAGGTCAATTAGAATTATTTTCATAACTTATAGACTTATTTTAATATTAAAAAACGTTGGATCAAACTTAAAAAATTTAAAAATGTTAGTGTACTTTTTACTAATATTGAAATCATTACTCGTTGCCGCGCCGTACATTTAAATGAGTATTATGAAACTTCTATTTTTTTTAAATTAAAATTTAAGTCAAGAGAGTCATTGAGCTATTTATTTGTGGTTCATAACCCTTTTCTTTATTTAATATAATTTATTAATTCCAAGAATCAACAATATTCTTCACTCAACCTCTTTTTTTTATATTTGAGTTTGCACACAACTGCATCATCCTCCTAAATTAATCACATCGCTCTTGGCATCTAATAATATGCTTATATTTTTTTATATAAATTGTTTCACTTTATTAAAGTAATTGTTTTATCTTAAAGATAAAATTAGCCCACTTATTTAAATTAGTTACATCATTTTTAAAAGTCTAAATATGTATTAGGAAGAGACTATATTTTTAAATTTCAAGTACCTCATTTCAATAGAATCATTTGCATCATTTTTAAGTATCTAAAAATATAGTGAAAAGATAATATAGCTTTTTGCTGGTGTCATTAGGATATAATAAATATAAGGAAGCTCTTGATGATAAATAAATAAATGATTCATTTTATGTATTTTATGGGAGTTAAGCATTTCTAATGTCATGAATGTTTATGAAGAAGATCATTAGTAATAGTGTAATACATTAGAAATCGTGTACTTAATGTCCTTAAGAGCAAATTAAATGTATGAGTTTAATTGTTGCTCTTCTCATCTCTTCGTTTAAAAAAAGCTGAACATACATTTTGTCCCTTAATGTTTTAGTTAAATTAAGTTAATTAATGTTTGGATATGTAACAAAATAGTACTTAAACAACATTTAAAATAATCTTCTAATTAACAAAAAAGTTAAAGGTTCTATCAATTATAATAATATAAATATGTATTTTTTTAATTTTAAGAATATAATAAAATATGTATTATTTCGTTTGGTTTATTTCTAAGAATTTCTAATGATGATGTAATATCAATGTTTGGTTTGAAAATATAAATTTAGAATTACAAAGTAATAATTAACAAAAAGATCAAAATATCAATTAGTCCCTTATTATTATTATTATTATTACTATTATTATTATTATTATTATTATTATTATTATAACTAAATAATTATGTAGATTCCTTAAGGACATTTTTGTCCAACAAGTCCTCAGTTTTTATTTCTAACCTACTTGGAATAGATAAAGATGGGGGAGGATGGGTTTACTTAACCTTTGAATTATATATTTTGTACGTTTTCTTTAACCAAACAACGAAATAACCTATTACGAAGAATAGATCAGGAATGGAATGGTGATTCCAGTCAACCAAACACCCCATAATTAATTTAGAGATTTAAGGAAATAAACCCCTCATTCTCCTTCTTCTTCCTCTTCTTACCCCAAACTAGTAGCAGTAGCCTACGTACCTAAATCCATAAACTAAAAAAATTTCAATGCCTTATGTTAAGTAAAAACATATGGATCAATTCGAACCCACGTATCTGCTTGTCCATAACTTTTGGTGCATGCCAAATGAATGAGAGTGCTCTATTTTGATTTGAAGGACTTAACAAACCAAGTCACAAAGTATATGTTGCAAACAATGCTGGAAACTTGGAAGGAGTGGTCATCATTTAAGATATCATCTCAAAGTTGGTACATTAGCCTTGTGGTTATTTTGGTCATTTCTTTAATGGCTTTCTACCCATGCCCTCCAATAACAAAGTTTAAAAGATGCTAATAACAATTATCTAGTCACTGCTTATGAACTAATTATTTACTGGTTTTAGTGAATAATCTACCAAATCTCTATATGTTGTTAGACAACGGGAGATAGACAAGATTGTAACATAGGTGAGCCTCATTTGTAATTACTTTGCCTTTTTGCAACATGTTAGTAATTTTCCTAAGGATGGACAACAATTAATTATGATTTTATGATTTTAATAAATATACAGTTAAGTAAATCGAATTTCATTTAGTTAAAGATAATAAAGTAGCACAATAAAAGATTTGGGTTAATGGGTTGAATTATAGAGAAGAAAATGGACTCTAGTTGGTGTGGGATGGACATGCATTAGGCTTGTGATAGGGAGGCCCAATGGTTCCTATATATATATAAGGTTAAGGTATCCTGCTTTTGCTTAAGTAAGTTGTGAACGTTAGGATTTTCTAGCGCCTTAAGGGTTCACACATTAAGAAAGTTGCAAAAAGAAGTTAATGACATCCATTTGATCAACTTTCGTAAAGTTCATCATGAAAACACAAAGGTTTCAGCATTGAAAAGTTTGTTTGAAGTTATGAAAAGCAAAACAAGTATTTCTCATGTTTTCTTCATTTATTCACTTTCATGTTTGATCTTGAGTGCGTAACTAAGGCTCGTGTTACACATTACACGTGATATCAGAGCAATTACATGATTGTGTGAATGAAAAAGGAGATTTTCATATTTTCGTCATAAAGATCTTGAATAAACCAATAAGTTTTTACATTTTTAATTGCATATGGTTGCTTGAATTCATATTGAATGTGTTTATTATAAAAAAAAAAGGGTTGAAAACGAGCTTCAGGGGGTTAGAAAAACTACATGAAAGTTGCTAAAAATTACCATTTTTCGACAACTAGAAAGAGATAAGAGAGTAACCATTAGGGGCATGTGTTCGAACGGCTCCCATGCACGTTTTTGTATGAAGTGCATGCATCACTTGCGCCATAAAGGCGGTAGGCGCGTCGGTACGAGTGTGGCGTGTACAAAACATGCGTGATGCATCTAGAGGTGCATCAAGTTGCACGCACCATCCATCTAAACGCACTTTTGATGTCATTAATAACGTGATACTAACGCCAGCACTATAATACTTGTTGACATCAGCTAAGATAAAAACCCAAAATTTTAGAATTCACTAAATTGTCCCTCGAGTTATTTTGGGTCTGTTTCAAGGTATCGTGAATTCATAAAGTGAGTTTTTTAATTTTTCTAGATTTATTACATTGGTAATAAATAAGGTTTAACTTTAAAAAAATCAAATACAGGTTATTAAAGCCATTTTGAGTGAAATTTCATGCTGCGGACTTAAAATGAAAGAGGTACATGTGGTTTTGGTATCTCGTGTGGTGCATTTATTGTTCAGTATTTCATAATTGTCACTAAGATTAAGATTTTTCTTGTAATAAAGTCTCAAATAAGTTAATTGAAGATGTTTTCAAAACTAGTATGTAATAATGGGAATGTGCATAAGGATTTGAATTTATTAAAGGTACATTATCATATATTATATGCCCATACAGAATATAAGGATAACATAAAGATGTATCTCTTATGTTTAAGTACTAATTAGAATGTAGTCACCATAATGGCCTTTTAAGTTAATATTTGAATTATTCTACTTGCATGTTTGGTCTTGTGTTTGAATATTCTACCTACAGGTGTTGGCCTTATATGAGATTTTAAAATAAGCATAAAGGCATTAGATGGAGGAAGCTATTACTTGAGTGATCCATTCAGCCATAGGTGGTAGTGTTATAATAGTAAGTAGTGTGTCCTCTGATCATCTTTTTGTGGAGATTTTATCTACATATATTATATATTCAACTCACAGATTTTTCATGATATGTGTGATGAGATTCTTAGTACAGATACTATTTATAGCTTTAACTATCACTATTATTGTACATTTGTGTTGATCATTAAATTGTCAATTTTGCAGTCACCTTTTTTGTAATTAATAACAGTGTCATGATTGAAACCTTAACTGGTTTTAACTTCAAGAAATGGAAACAAGATGTGGAGTTTGCTTTGGAGATGGCAGACATTAACATGGTCATGTTTAGAGATAAGCCACCTACACCTACATATTACAGCTCAAATAATGATAAAGCAACATTTGCAGCTTAGAAAAGGTCAAACAAGATGTGTTATTTGATCATCAAGAGATCAATTTCAGATCATCTACTAAATGGAATACCAGAAACAAATGTAGCAAAGAATTTCTTGAACAATCTCTCATTAAGGTTAAGGGTGTCTTTTAATGTAGAGATGAGGGGAAGTGAGGGAGTACATTATCAGGATGGTCCACTTCCAGAGAAAGTTGAAGGCTTTTAATATCATCATTCCTGATGCCTGCATTGTACACTAAGCTCTGAATACACTTCCTTAAAAGTTTGATATTCTAGTTTCAACATACAATTCCCAGAATGAGGCTTGGGACATCAATGCTTTGATTGCTCGTTGTGTTGCTGAAGAGGAGAAACTATTACTCATACAACCCTGCTTGCAACTAAAGGAAAAGAAAAAGTAAAGCCCCAGAAGTTTAAAGGTAAGAAATCTAAATTCTCTCTTTATGTGAATATCAATCAATCCGTATTGCAAAAGTCCTGTAGATGTTAAAAGTACGAGATGCTTCTTCTATAAGAAGAAGGGATACAAAAAGTATGATTTGTCAGAAATATAAGTCCTGGAAAGAAAAATAAGAACTATCAGGTAACTCCTTGACTTGTATGATCCGTGAATATAATTTTGCTATAACCACATGAAGTTCTTAATGACTAAAAAGTGGAGCCTCTAATCATGTTGTCTTTAATGGAGCCTCTAATCATGTTGCCTTTAGTAGAGCCTTTAATCATGTTGCCTCTGCAATGTAGGGGTTTATACGTAGGAGAAAGCTAAATAAAGAGGAGGAAAAATTGATGGTTGGGAATAATGAAAAAGTTAATGTAATGTTTGTAGGGGATGTATGTTTGAATCTTAATACAGGGTTTGTACTTGTTTTACATGACATATTTTATATACTATCTTTTAGGCAGAACTTGATCTCTGTATCGATTTTGGGCAAAGAAGGTTATAGTTTTGTCATTGATGCTTTTCTTGTACAGTTATCTTTTAATGCAAAACATATTAGTAATGCCTTATTGTCATATAAGTTCTATAGAATGTGTCTTGCATCTCATGAGATGTATAATTCTTCAAATATTACTGAAGAGGTTACTAGAAAAAGATCCTTAATAGAGGATAAGTCATACATATTGTGGCATAAAAGGTTAAGTCACATTTCCAGAGATAGATTTGAGAAATTGATTACGGAAAACATTTTTCAACTTTAAATTTTAATGATCTGAAAATATGTGTTGACTGTTATAGGGATAAATTGACCAAAATAAAGAAAAAGGGATCAACTCGTGCTTTTGGTTTATTATATCTCATACATACAAATATTTGTGGACCTTATATAGTTACATTGTGCAATTTTAGATATTTTTTGACATTCATTGATGACTATTCCCATTATGGTTATGTCTTCTTACTTAAAGAAAAGTCTGAAGTTCTTAAGAAATTCAAGATCTTTAAGGTTAAGGTTAAGAACCAATTGGGAAGGTCTATTAACATTGTCAAATCTGAAAATGGAGGAGAATATTATGACAAATATAGGGTATCAAAATAAGAAAATGGTTCGTTTGTCAAATATGTAAAATCATATAAAATAGTGGCTCAGTTCACTATGTTAGGTAGTCTTGAGCAAAATGATATAGTTGAAAGGCGTAATCGCACCCTAAAGGACATTAAGAGGTCAATGCAAAGTAGGACTAATTTACCTGCCTACCTTTGGGTTGAAGATATAAAGATTGCCTTGTACATACTTAACAGAGTCATATACAATTCAATATCGAAGACGCCATTTAAACTTTAAAAAGGGTGGAAACCTAATTTTGCCCACATTCGTGTTTGGGGCTACCCTACTGAGGTATATTTAGATAATCTTTATGAAAATAAGTTGCATTATTATTCTAGTCATTACTATTTTGTTAGATATCTCTACCACTCTAAAGGATACAAATTTTACTGTAGAGAAAGAAGGTCTAGAATTATAGAGTCACAAATAGCTAAGTTTCTAGAATATGATGTCTATAATGAGAGTGATCCTCCTCACCCTTCAGATGATAGTAGGATGGATGCCAAAGTTATTTCATGTCCATCACTCATATAATTAGAACCAGTGGATCAAGGTTTTGATACCATGTCAGTATGGGAATAGGAACCCATGCTTGTACAAACTGAGGTTTTTGAGGCACAAGAACTAGTTCATTTAAGAAGATCCACTAGAGTAACCTACTATCTCATTTGATTATATTGTCTATTTAGGTGAAGAAGACTATGATATTGGACATGTTGTCAATCTACCTACTTTTTCAAAAGTTGTTTCTAAACCTCATGTAGATTTGTGGTGGGATGCAATGAAAGATGATATATAATTTGTGAAGCATAATAAAGTATGAGAGCTTATTGATTTACTTCAGAATTGCAAACCTATCAGTTGCAAATGAAAGATGATATGTAATTTATGAAGCATAATAAGCTATGAGAGCTTATTGATTGACTTCAGAATTGCAAACCTATCAATTGTATATGGTTTTTCAAGATTAAAAATTGCTCTCAGGGTAAAGTTGAGCAGTTTAAAGCTTGGTTGGTTGCCAGAGAATTCACTCAGAGAGAAGGGATTGACTTTAATGTTACCTTTTTTCCTATATCCTCTAAGGATGCATTCAAAGTGATTATGGTAATAGTAGCTCATTATGATATGGACTACATCAGATGAATGTAAAAACTACTTTCTTAAATGGAGACCTTTGTGAAGAGGTCTATATAAAACAACCTGAAGGATTTTAGGATCAAGAAAATGCTAATAAGGTTTGTAAAATGAGAAAATCAATATATAGTTTGAAATAAGCTTCTAAACAGTGGTACCTTAAGTTTGATGAAGTTGTTAACTCTTCTGGCTTTATGGAAAATAAAGTTGAAAGATGTTTGTATTATAAAATTAGGGGAGCAAATTTATCTTTCTATTTTTATATATGGATGATATATTGCTCGTATCAAATGACTTGACCATATTGCATAAGGTTAAACAAATTTTAGCCAAACATTTTGACATGAAGGACCTTTGAGAAACATCTTTTTTCCTAGGTATTTAGATTCACTGGGACAGGTCTCAACACTCATTAGGCCTGATAACTTGCATTTTATGCATGTTAATTGTTTGTGTTTTATGTTCTTTTGGTAGGTGTTAGTGATATTTTGCTTGTGTTTTTATGGTAATTCGTGTCTTCGTATGTTCTAGGTGATGAAATACAAAGTGATGCAATTTGGAGTGAATTTCGTTAATCTGGAACTGGACAAAATTTCAACATGACCATGTTGAAGGTGA
>JANQBM010096535.1:0-26862 GCA_025594535.1 Erythroxylum domingense | reverse complement strand
TGCATGTGCATATATGAATGCATGCATATGTCACTGTTCACTTGTACACTCCTATTCATGGCAATAGGTGAGGGGATGTTACAATTCATCTGCTATCTTGACTTGAAACTAGCCTTTATGTAGTCTTTTCCTTTACTGGAACAAAGAATTACAAATATGGTTAGTGGCTCCTGAATCTAATATCCAAGAATCAAAATATGCCACATTTCTAATTCCTAGCAAACTTAGGAAACCCATACCTTGTTTTCTTTTAAGAGACTCAAGGTAGACCGCACAGTTTCTTTTCCAGTGACCCTGCTCACCACATTGGAAACACTTTCCCTTGGTGTCTACTTTGGCCTTCTTTATCATAGGATGGACCTTGACCCCTATTTGGGCCTTCTTTTTCATTGGACCCTTCTTCTTTTGCTTACCCTTACTCTTGGGCTTAGAAGAAGATGCTACAATAGCTTCTGGCCCATGAGTCTTGATATTTAATATCTCTTCAGTACTTTGGAGGGTATTTATTAACTCAGTCAAAGTATAATCCTTGTTGTTCAGCTCATAGTCCAACTTAAACTGCTGAAAAGAAGAGTTTAAGCTATTGATGATCATAATCTTCTGCGTCTCCACATCCATGTCCGCCCTAAGCATCTTAGCCTTAGTGATCGTAGAGATTACCTTAAACATGTAATCTTGCACCGGTTCATCAGGTTCTTGTCTGAGATTATGAAAGGTTCGGATAGCTTTCACCTTTACAGACTTGGTCTTCACACCAAACATCTCATATAGGTGATGAACGATTGCACTAGTAGTTTTCATACAAGCAATTTTCTTTTGCATCATGTCGCTGACAGAAGCTAGAATATAACACTTAGTAGTCTTATCAGCATTCTGCCATCGCTCATGTTGTTGGACTTGTTAAGAAGTTGAAACTCCACCTAGAGGTGCAAGCTCATTTTCAGTTAATACCTATGAAATTCATTCAAATTGAGAATAATGTCAAGGTTACGACTCCATTCATCAAAATTCTCTCCGTTTTCCAATTTGTTATTTGTCAAGAGCAAAGTGAGTGGATTCATTTTGTGGTTGATTATGTCTAAAAATATAAATTATTAAAGAATGAGCATACTAATCAACAATATTGGAACTTTGTATAAAATCATGATGCATGTATGCATGATGATAGAGTTAACAAAACTTAAAAAAATTAAAACTTTACATGACGGTTATTTTTCTTATATATATCTTATCCATTAAAAGAAAAAATAAGACCCTCCTACTCAAAAAATTACCAAACATCTTCATGCCTAACCTTTTGAGAATCGTCATAATTTGGTCCATACTTTTATCAACAGAGCTACGATGGGTAGCATATTGATAAAATATGTTGAGTGTGTAACCATTTGATTCATCCATTAAAGGTATTTACAAACCATGCCTCGATGGGAGGTCACATTTACTACCAATAAGTGGACTTATCCTTTAGGAAACCCAAACCATGCAAGATCTAGGATTCATGCCCTTCAGTGGGGTGTAACACTTCACCACATGCAAATGGGCTATCATAAGGAGACCATGGACTCTCATATGAGCATTCTCTTCCACTCATTCTTTTTGGGCTTTAAGTTTTAATAAATACCATCTTATCTAGATGCAACTTATTATCCATCCTATATTGTTTCATTATATATCTCATACATAATGAATGCATGGAAAAGCCTAGGGTTAACAATTTTCTAAGTGACATGCAATGACATAATATCACATATTATTTGTATTCGTTTATCCATTCATCATATGAACTGATAAGCAACTTTTGATTGTCCATCCTAAAAACATAAATACAATTACAAGGCTTTTATGCCCAATAAAATTTTCTTAGACTTGGATCTTCTGCTTCGAACTCTTTGCTCACATGACCTGGCCCATTTGGTAAAAAGTGTGTAATGGTCTTTATTTTCCAATAAAAAATTGATTTTCACAAAACCGAAATTTGTCAAAAAGAAAACAAAAATCTGTACTTATTTTTCACAAAAATCGAAGCTATGGTAAAAAATTATCATTGAATTGAAAATTTATTAAAACAAAATTCCATCCCTTTGGTTTTCACAAAACCAACAATTTGATAAACAAAAATCCAGCACTTTGGTTTTCACATAAAACCGAAATTTGGCCAAGACACCACAATCAAAACCGAAACTTTATCTCTTCATTTCTTTAATCCATGACTACTTCATCTTCATCATTACATGATTTTGTACATTACATAATCAAAGAAAATAGAAAAATGAAGCCAAGGAGGAAACATGATGATGAAAGGCCACCCTCCTTGTTAAATTCCAAATGAAGAAAACTTACTAGGTAACTTTATAATCTATGGACAACCAAAAGAGCAACACATACACCACATATATTTCTATATCATAAAAATACACAGCATACAAAAGTTACCTACCCATATATCATATATAGGAACCGAAATCAAGAATAAGAAAATGGCTCTAATACCAATTGTTGGATCGAAAACTTAAGCATGCAAGATTTGGCTAAAATGGTAGATTCTAAAACATTTTTTTAGAAATAAAATTTCAGTGGAAGCAATATAACCAAATTAACATGTCAAGCCATACATGATATGGTATAAGGAAAATATTTAACATAAGAACAAGATGGTAGAAATATACCAACTCCTTTGCTATAGCTTTAACTCCTTTACTGTGATATCCTATCCTCGGCAATGTATCCTCCCCTAGGTGATGTATCCTCTTCTCGATATTGTATCCTCGATAAATCTGATCTACCACTTGTTTGCCTTGGATAACTTGGTTAATGAGATCCTTTGGTGGGAAAGGAGAAGAAAACTTGAAGAGATTTTACCTTAGAAAAGGAAGCTAAAGATGAGACACCTTTAATGCAAATTTCGGCTATCTCATGCAAGATAGGAGAGAAAGAGATAAAAAATCAACAACCCTTTGCATTCTCTGTCTCAATTTCAGTTAAGCCTCAAAGAAAGAAGTGAAGGGCATCCAATGCATCACCTCCTTCCTTAATCAATCATAAAAAAAGCCAACAAGTGAGAATCTTCTCATTTGTTTTAAGATGGCTATATGAAAAAACCAATAACCTAAAATGATTCATCTCATTTTTGGTTTTTTGATGAAAAAAGGAAGAGGGTCCATCAAATGCACCTCTTTCTTCTTTAATCCAATGAATGCTAAATGGCTATATGCTATCAATAAAAGACAGCCATTAAACCATTTAATGATAAGGCTATAACTCCATTTAATGATAGTAAAGCATGTTAAAACCATCTTAAATGTAGCAAACCAATGCTAAATGTGTATCTGCACATTTAGCCCATTAAAATCGAAAATCCACCTCCTTTTATCTTTAACAACTCTGATTTAGTTTAATTAATCCAATTAATCAAATTAAACCAAAGTCTAGCCTATTTCTAAATGTTCATTTAGGCTTTTAATTAAAGTAAGACTAACATTCAATCATCGGCTTAAAAATCTCTATTTATATTTCTTCCTTTGCTTGATAACCTTCCTAGATTCCAAATGGGGAATCTAATTAGACTTATATAATTCAAGCTTCAATAAGCCCGAAATTAATTTAATCTCGTTAGAATTAATTCCAGCTTATTAACTAAATGTCATTCCAATAAAGAAAATTAGTTGAACTATTGAATTATTAAATATTATGAGAACACATGTTTCAAATAAGATGTCCAATTGTAAACTCTAATATGAACCATATTATAGCAATTCGTACAATAAATGGTACAATTATCGTTTTGCCCTTATTCTAATTTTTCCTTCTAGATCTCCTGTTTTACTCTATATGGTGATTATCATACAAGATCTCATCTTAGTGTTAAGACTTGATGGGTAGTTAGTCTTTCAAACTACTGGCATTAGTTTAATTACCAATCTCTATAAAATATCTAAAGGTGATGATATCACTATAAACTCTTTATTTAAGTGAATGTTCCCTGATACGTGTTTCAATTAATAATTCCAACATACAAACACTAGATTGATACTCTGTAAAAATCCATTTCGATCATATCAAGAATTATAATGAAACACATATGAGTTCACCACTCATCAAGATTATGGTCCATACATATCACATGCTCATCCCTAACCTTCGGATTAGAAAGTTACCTAAAGGATGATCAAGCTTATAACTAATTCCTAATTTATGACATTTATCCTAAATCCTAAACCAATCTAGACATACGAGCACCAATTTAAGACAAATTCAACTCCATTCTCACAATTGCCATCCCTTCATCCTTATAATATCTCCAAGCCCTTAAGTAGTCTAGCCACACATGTTCATTTCAAGTGCAATTGACATTAACTAAACAAAAATCATGCTCCATTAAATAAAACCAAGGCTAAAAATTAGAAATGAAATGATAAAAATGAAATTCAACACTAACTTAATATAAATTACACTCTTTTTGTTAACAAATGACTAAGTATATCCTAAATTACAAAGTCTAAACTAATTGCATCAAAATGAGAATTTCAATACACACAACTTATATAAAAACCCAAATTAATTGATCATGAATCTCAGAACATGCATAAATCCCAATTGTTAAGCATGAATTAATCAAAAGCATCACAAATAAGCAAAAACACATAACATAACGCATTAAAAATTTAAATGCCTAGCAAATTCAAATCTCAAAAGGCACACAAATAAGCTCAACAACTAACATTTTCAACTACAAAATCCATCAAACATTCATTCTAAATATTCTAAAACATGTAAAAATATGAAAATAATTGAATAAATAAGACAATACAAAATTGAAACTAAATGAGAATAGCTAAGCTTATGGAAAATGACAAAAACTTCTCTTCTTCGAGCTTTCCAAAAATGGCAGATTTTGGGAGCCCTTCTCTCTTCTTAGAGTTTTTTCAAAAATGGCAGATTGGAGGCACTTCTCTAGACCCTCTTCTCTTCCTTTTTGTAGTATGTTCCCTTCAGGGCAAAACATAGGATTTTCCTGTTCCTTAAAAGTCCAAAAAGCCCCTCAAAAACTTAAATTTGGAAGGTCATTCGCATTTGTCTATTCGCATATCTGCTCTCTGCCACGATCGTGGCTAACTCCCCACGAGCATAGGTTATGCTCAAGCTTCTGTCACGATCGTGGCCCTATAATACCTAATAGTTTTCATTTCCATTGTGCTTTAGGGTTTAATTTGTTATGTATTTAGTATGAATTTGAGTGTTGGGTGTGTATTTATGGTTTGATTGTGTTAGTTTATGTGTTTAAGTGTTTTATAGGTTAGTATGATTCTTTGAGCTTAATTGTTATATTTGTTAGGTACTTCAATGTGTTTGTTAGAGTTTTAGGGTAAACGGCAAAGAACGGAGAAGTTGCGAACATAAGCCAAAATCATGGCACAATAGGTCATGATCGTGACAGAGAGGGACGAGCCAGGGCAGCTAGGCCACGATCATATACTTTGGGCACGGTCATGATAGAGAGCTTAGATCCAGGCCACGATTATGAAAGGCAGGGCTAAGATCGTGAGATTTTTCAAACAATTTTGACCCCGACTTTAACCTAGAGTGTCCAAAGTATGAATACGTCATTACGAGATAGATGCAGCAGTATGGATAGTTTAAAAAGGAGAGCCTTCACGTCTGCCAGTTTTGAAAAAACCTAGAGAGAAATTTAGAGATTGAGGAAGGAGATAAAGGAAAAGAAACATGGAGAAGAAGTTGATGCGATGTACTTCTCAGAATAGGTGGTTTCCCACTATCGTTGCCTCCACAATTTCGTTCCCGACCTATTTTTTGGTTATTTCAATTTTATTCATATATAGAATTGAAATAGCTGTTAATAATAGGTTGTGTTAAATGTTAAGGTTTTTTATAATCACCTTTGGGATTTTGATTTTTGAGGTTAATAAAAATTGATTTTGATTTTTGAGATTAATCAATTGTGATTTAATTATGCTCTTAATAACTTGGCAATAGACTGAGAGGGTGAACTGAGTGAAAATAATCAAATTGGGCTAGCTAGAGTTAGCTGATTTGATAGGTAAAGAATTTGAGTCAAACCGATAAAATCGTGTAATAAAAGATTGAGCATAGGTTCCCAATAGGTTATTAGACAATTTAGAACTAATTTAGGTTTTGGGTTAATTGTGAATCCAAAGATATCAATTCCATAATTTAAATTAAGGATTATCGATTACGGTTCAGAATTATAACTCGAGAGAGAGTAATTCACCCTAAGACCGTCTTGACCCATTAATTCGATAATTACACAACTGATTGGGTTTTCGTTAACTTTGAGTTAAAACCCCTTTCTCTTACTTGATAGTTTCTAGGTTAGTTTTGGGATTGGTTTGTGTGACTTATTATCTTATTTAGTTTTCTACAATTCAATTCTTAAAATTAATTATTTGACTGGTTTATTTTCTGCATTGGTTTTTTATTTTGAATTATTATAGTTTAGTACAACCTTAGCTTTTAGAACTAGCTTAGCCCTCCTTTTGGGATCGATACCTTTGGTACTATGTGAATGACCCATGCACTTACGAAATTTACCAAGGTTAATAAATATTAAAAATTAGTGTGTGTAACCTTGAGAACAATATCTAGGGTTATTTCTTGGGTCTTCTTCGTTTCTCCTTTGAATACCCTTGATGGTTTCTCCTTCATGGATGGCTCTCCACATTTTGTCAAAATTCTTACTTTTGGCATATATTTATGTTCACTCCTTTAATCTATATGTAAACATAATATGAACATAAATTGAGTATTTAAAAACAACAATAGGATTGAAAAGACATTGAAATCCATAAGAAAATGTAAGATGATTCATTCCTATCAGTAAACAATTCAACAAGGGAGAGTCGAACCTACCCATGGGTAATAGAGCAAAAGTTGCCGCACTAGCGATAAGAACTTATGTATTGACAATCCCTAATGGGCTTGTAATAGAATTGGATGATTGTTTTTATGTACTTGTATTGATTAAGAATATTATTTTGGTTTCTAGTCTTAATAAAGTTGGTTTCCATTTAAATTTTAGTAACAATGACTGTTTTATTAGTTTAAATGGAATGCTTTATTTTATGTGTACATTATGTAATGGAATATACTTATTGGATATATCCAATATAGTTTTAAATATCAATGACAATAAGAGACAAAAATGAGGTAATGTGAAATCATCATTCTTGTGACGTTGTCGCCATGGCCATATAAGTGAGACACATGACTAAACTACTCAAGTGTGATAGTTTAGGGTCATTTGATTATGAATCATATGACACATGTGAATTTTTCTTATTAGGCAAGATGAAAAATTTACCCTTAAAGGGAAAGGTGGACAAATTACTGGGCTATTAGACTTAATACATTCAGATGTATATGGTCCGATGTCCATACATGCCAAAGGTGGTTTCATATACTTCATTACCTTTATCAATGATTATTTACAATATGGGAATGTATATCTTATGAGATACAAATATTAGGCCTTTTAAAAGTTCAAAAAATTTAAAAATGAAGTGAAGAAACAGCTGAGCAGAAATATTAAAACACTTCGATCAAATCAAGGTGGTGAAGACTTAAGCCAAGAGTTTTTGAATTATCTCAAAGATAATGGGATAGTATTCATTGAACTCCACCTTACATCCCACAACACAATGGTGTAGCAGAAAGGAAAAATCAAACCTTATTGGATATGGTGAGGTCAATGATGGACTTAATAGATCTGCTAAATTCCTTTTAGGGATATGCACTCGAGACTAATGTTTATGTGTTAAACAGAGTCGCTTAAAAGTTAGTTGGTGTTACTCCATATGAGATGTGGATTAACAAGAAACCTTGTCTTTCTTATATGAAAGTTTGGGGTTGTTCACTTATATGACGCAAATTTAGTCAAATAAGCTAGAAGCTAAATCTGGCAAGTATCTATTTGTAAGACATCCTAAAGAAATAATAAGATATTAGTTCTACAATGTTTTAAAACAAAAGGTTTTTGTTTCAAAGAATGATATCTTTTTATAGAAAGACTTTCTTTTAAAAGAAGACAATGGGAGTAGAATTAAACTTGTGGAAGTTTAAGATGCTCAAGCAGATGCAGATTAACTGCTTAAACCCGAGACTATTGTTCATAATGATGAAACAATAGTTTAACCTTCTGACACACAAAAAATTTTGTAGGTCAAGTAGGATACGTCATGTTTTAGAGAGATATGGATTTCTCATAAGTGAACATAATGACGTATTGCTTATAGAAGATGATGAGCCTACTACTTGTAAGGATGTTCTAAAGAGTTCAGAATCTAGCAAATGGCTTAAAACTATGAAATTTGAAATGGATTCCATGCATAAAAGTCAAGTATGAACTTTGGTTAACCCACCCGAAGGGATAAAAACCATAGGTTGTAGATGGGTTTTGAAGAAGAAGACTAACATGGAGGTAATGTAGTTACCTGTAATGTAAGGCTTGTAGCTAAAGGTTATCGTTAAAGACAAGGAGTTGATTATAAAAAAAATTTATCCCAATAGCCATGCTTAAATCCATTAGGATACTCTTGGCCATTATTGCTCATTATGATTATGAGATATAACAAATGGATAAGAAAATAACTTTCTTTAATGAAAACCTAACTGAGGATATGTATATGACACAACCCGATGGTTTCATATCCAATGATGGCAAAAAGGTATGTAAGCTCTAAAAATCCATTTATGGATTGAAGAAAGCATCTAAGAGTTGGAATATCTAATTTGAAGAGACAATCAAACAATTTGGTTTAATACAAAATTCTGATGAACCTTGTGTGTATAAGAAGGTGATAGGTGTGCATTAGTATGTGTATTTCTAAAATATTGGGCATGTATTTCTTACATAACAGGTTGTTTTTGTTATGTTTTAGGATTTATTTTTTATGTTTTGTTTAGTTTAATCTTCATTGTGCTCTTTTATGTTTAATGTTGATTTAGGATAAGAATTGATCATTTTGATGTAGGAATGGAGGTTGATCACATTTGCGATTGAGCTAGAGACCAAGAGAGGAGAAGAGAATAGGAGGAAGTATAATACAAGAACCCACAATTGTCGATTTCATACTAATTCCTATAATCATGGGATATTTAATCGGAGGATACACGCGGGGTTCACCTATTTTTTTAGATTTTCATAACTATATAAGGATATAAACCCCTATAGATGAAGGAGCTTTGTATGAGAATTGACTCCTTAAGTAAAAAAAACAGGTTTAGAGCTTTGAGAAAGGTAGAGATTCAAGGTTTTTAATTTACAATTGGGAAAAGAGCATACCAACGTCGGTTTTCCCATATTCGGGCTAAGAAAAGGAGGAGTTTGATTCATTTAGATTTCTTTCATTTTTCTCTTCTAGTACTAATATGATGGATTATTTGATCATTGGGGATGTTATGGACATCATGAGTAGCTAATTTAATTGTAGAGATTACTTTTGAACTTCTTGTTAAACTCCTATTTTTGTTGAATTGAATGATAGATGTTTTTGATGAATGTTAAATATATATATACCTTGCAATATACTGAGAGATTGATCTAGGTAATTTGTATAGGATTGTATAATGAGAATTGGCATTCTATAAATCTATATTCATCAAGTTAATTGATTGGTTGAAAAAGAGATCTTGGATAATTAATTGGTCACCTATAGGATAACTCCATAACTAATTAAATTAGTGGATTGATTTTTGTAGATTAAGAAATTGCTTAGTCATTTCCATTTAATTTGGTTAGGGAAATTGATTATACCTTAAGAGAGGGTGGTTAATACATTAGGATGTCTTAGGTGAAACATAATTCAATTATCAAAATAGGAGGGAGACGAGATAGTGAAAAAGTGATCTTTAGTTATGAAATCTTGAATTCTAGGTTTCTGCATTTTTTAGTTATCATTTGTGTTTTGTTAGTTGTTTAATTCAATTTAATTTTCTAGTTTATTTCTATAAAAAATTTGGGTTCTTAAATAAAGATTAATCTAAATTAAGTGTTGCCCAAGCACAATCCTTGTGGGATCGATATCTTTTTATTACAAGTCATGACTCGTATACTTGCAGTTTTGAGCGTAAAACAAGTAGTTTGTTTTCCATTCAACAAGTTTTTTGGTGTCCTTACTAGGGATTGTTTGTTTAGCATCTTGTTTAGATTAGGTTACTTTAATTTAAAAGTTTTTGATACTTTTCCTTATGTATTTGCAGGTGCATGAACACAAGGAACACATGAATATTGAAGAATTTAGCGATAAAGAGTTATCTGGTATCATAAGACATGAACGAGAGTTAAAAAGAGCGAAGTGTCAAGATATTATACAAAGAAATATGACTGAAGAAGGAAAGCAAGGAGGAAATGAAAGGACACTGATGGAGTTTATAAGGCTAGGATTCAGTCCTCAAGGAGTTACAAGGCCAACGATACAAACCAACAATTTTGAGATCAAGTTGACACTCCTCAACATATTACAGAATAGTGTGTAATTTTATAGGTTGTCCAAGGAAGATCAAAACGCCCATATTGGAAAATTTTTAGAGATCTGTGACACTTTCCGATTCAGTGGGATATTTGATGATGCCGTGAAATTGCAAATATTTTCTTTTATTTTGAAAGATCAGGAAAAGGCATGGTATAACTCATTAAATTCAAAATAGATCACTACTTGGGAGCAGCTAGCCCAAGCATTCCTCACAAAATATTTTCTGTTGATTAAGACAACCAGGATCATAATGGAGATCACAAATTTTCAGTAGAGTGATGAGGAATCTCTATATGAAGCCTGGAAGAGAATAAAAGAATTACATAGAAGTTATCCCCACCACAACCTTCTAAGAGAGTTCCTGTTGCAGACATTTTACTATGGGGTGAATCAGAGCACGAGAGGAACCATAGATGTAGCTGCTAGATGTTCTTTATTGAGGAAGACTATTGATGCAACTCTTGACCTTATGGAAGAATTGGCAAGCAATAGTTGTATGTGGTCAAGTAAGAGGAGTAGACAAGGACAAAAGGAGTAAAAAGTATGATTCTGATCGACTCTGTTATAGCTTTGCAAGCATAGATCACAACCCTTACCAAGCAGTTGAGCAACATGCAAGGAGCATCTTCATTTACAACCAAAGCTATATAAACACAATGTGAGTTATATGGGCAAAACAACCATAGCTCAGATGAATGTTTCTTGTTGGGAGACAGTGGTATAGAATAAGTAAATTACATGGGCCAGCCACAAAAAGTTAATAGTCTTTATTTGAATACTTATAATCTGGGGTGGAAAAACCACCTTCTTGGAGTACTAACAATACAGGTGGCCAAGTAAGACCGCTAAGACCTCTTAAATTTTAGCAAGGTCGAATTGGGTTGATGGAGAGCAAAATGGACAAGTTGATGGATGTTTTGGGATCCAAACTGGCAACTCAAGAAGAGAATCAGAAGAGGATGTTTTCCAACTAACAGAAAAGTCAAAAGAGGATGGAAGTGAAGTTCGATCAGGTTGTGAAGAACCATGCCTCATCCATCTATAACTTGGAGGTTTAGGTAGGTCAACTTGCTAATGCTTTGTCTTCTAAAAGTACAGGTAGTCTACCGAGCAATACTGAGTTCAACACAAAGGAATAGATTATAGCCATCACTCGAACCTAGGAAAAGAAAATTGAACTTATGAAAGAAGAGGGAGACAAAAAAGAAGGATAAGTAATTATGGAATTCCTTCCAAATGAGTTCGTAATTGAGCCAATCAAGAAGCCTCAACGTAAAATTCCATACCCTATTCTATCTTAACAGAAGTCAAGTTCAACTAGGGCAACGAGGAATTTTAAGGAGGTTGAATTAAACAAGGTTGAGGATATAATGAATCAACTATAAACAAGGCTCATGTTAAAGGAAACAATAAAGAAGAAGGTGAAGGAGTACATAACAGAAGGAAACCCTAACATAACACAAAAGAAAGAAGGCCCAGGGGATTTTTACATTCCTTACAGTATTAATAAAGTCAAAATAGGCATTCATGAATTTTGGAGCAAGTATCAATATGATGCCCTACACCTTTAGTTAGAATTTGGGGTTAGGAGAGTTATAGCTAATAAAGATATTAGTAAAAACCATTAACATAACAGTTCATCAACTAAAGGGGATTATTAAGAATGTGCAAGTACAAATTGATAAATTCATCTTCCCTATAGATTTCTATATACTGGATATTGGAGAAGATGTGGAAACACCTATGGTCCTTGGACGACTATTCCTGGCTACTTCTCGCTCGATAATTGATGTTGATGGGGGTGAACTAACTCTAAAGATAGAAAGGCAGCAAATAACCTTCAAAGTGTCAAAGAAAGACAACAATTCTCCTCTACTTCCAACTAATATCAAGGAAACCAAACTTCGAGGACAATGGGAAGATATTGAGGACCTTGGGAATGCAGTCAAAAAGAAACAATCGTTTAGTAGAAGGAGAAGGAAGAACAACCATAAGGAAGGTGGAATCCATAACAATATAGGTCATGTGTAAATTTTGAGATCAAAGACTACACTATTTATTTGAACCACCTTAAGCACAAGGAGAGTGTCAAGCTACTGACGTTAAGAGAAAGCGTTGCATGGGAGGCAACCTATGGAATTTTAGTTTCCTCTGATTGTTTCCTATTTACTTGATTTATTTGATTGTGAATATGTTCGGTTTGAGTTTTCTTCGTATTGATTTGGATTTTGTTTGAGTTTTAACTAGTTTTCTCTTCGAATTTCTTATTGGTTAGATGATTTGGAGGTGTTTATAGGTTGCGAGACTATTAAGGATGCATGCTAAGCTTGGAAGAGGGTTAAGAAGTTGGAAAAATTGGAGTAACCCAAGACCGTGGGAATTGGTAAGTTTCCCACAACTGCGGGAAGGTTCTTTAGAAAGTTTCTAAAGCCTTAACCAATGATCGTGGGAATGAAGGTGTTTCCCACGACCGTGGGAAGACTCTCTAGAAAGTTTTTAGAGAACTAACCCACGATCGTAGGAATGATAGGGATTCCCATGATCGTGGGAAGCCCCATCCGAAAACATTTTAAATTTCCCTCTCTTTTTCGTGCGAAGCCCCATCTGAAAAATTTTTAAATTTCCCTCTGTTCTTCTTCTTTCTTCCTTCTTCAAAATTTTCATAACCTCTCTCTCTAAAACCATGAAACTCACTCTTCCAACCTCTCCAATCCTTCATCTTACACTCAAATCTTGATATTCTCTTTATTTTCTCCATCAATCTTTCAATCCTTTACACTTATTTCATATTAATCATTCAAGAATCCAAGGATTTGGTAAGATTTTCTCTCTCTCTCTAAAACTCATGCTCATCTCTCTCTTCCTTATTTTTGCAGATTTCTATCATCCAATGGCTATAAAGAAGCAAGTCACTTGAAAACCAACTGATGAACTATGCCTTCAAGTCTCCAGAGAAGGTAAACCAGATATGGTGGCCACTTTTTGTGCCCCATTTCCTATTTATTCGAAAAATGAAGGTATGCAATTTCATGACTTTACAGATAGAGATTTGATGCCTTTTAGATATTTTGATTTTGAATTGTTAGAGAATCTAGGATTAAGTTGAAATTTTTAGATATTAGTTGCAAATATTGGTTAGAGTAGGTTAATTTATTGTGATGTGCCGGTATATCCTAAGATGACTATCAAATTTTTCACCACTATGTGCTACAAATTTATATAATTAATGGTTATTAACAAAACCAAAAGTAATAAGTGCTCGGCCAAGGAACTTTTCTTCCTTTGGTGCATAGATCAAAAAATCAAAATAAATACACCTTATCAGATTTTTCGATCTATTGTGAGTTATGTTAATAAGAAGAGTTCTTATTTTGGCATGTCATACATTGTTACTACTTTGGCATTATTTTACAACTTTGATGTGGATAGTGTACGTATGACTAGATATGATTTTTTGATGTTCCTTATTTGAGACAATTTGAAATTTTGGAGCCCATTTTATGGAGCTCCAAAATCCTCAAATGTGCACAGTCATTAAGAACAGGAAGGGTAAGGATGTAGCTACTTCCTGACTATCCATATCTCAAGCTCCCCAAGAGCCACAAGAAAAAGCAATAAAAAAGGAATCAACTGTAGCAGCAGAGATCGATAGATTCTAGAAAATACTCAACCAGATGGCCTCTAATCATCAATAAATGACTCTGCAAACTAATGAGCTTGGCACCAAGATGATACAAGTGCACAAGGAGTAGTGGTACATAAAAAAAAATTCCTCAAGTTCATCCAGAGGAATAATATTGAAGTTTTTTGCCAACACTGTCACCACACCACAATCTCCATGAGCCTTGTTACCCTAAACTTTTTACCATGTTTTAATTACTTTGTTAGTTGTTTTGTCTTTTGTTTGGTTTGATTTCTTTTGTTTGGTTTGATGTCTTTTGTTTCATTTGATGTCATTTTACCGTATTTTGTGGTTGCCTTGTCACATTAAGGACAATGTGTTCTTTAAGTATGGGGAGGTGGCAGTTGCTTTGTCAATTGCATTGTTTTAGTCATTATTTGCATTTTACTAATTAGGATGCATTGTTTTAGGCATATTATGTTATTTTTTGTTAAACAATGTAACCACACTTGAATCATTTTGATTTATTTTTTCATAAGATTCTATCATGCTAGTTGATATAAGATTGAATGTATGCTTGAACTCGGATTGGGCTACTTAAATAGATAGTGAACCATGTTGAGTGACAAAAAGTAGTTGGTTACATAAGCTTACTTATAATTTGACACTTGAGTAATGAGGTAGTGTAGAAATGCATAATGAATTTTCATTTGAGCCAATATAAGGATTGAGCCTATATGACTCCATCTATAGTCATTTTATTTCTTTGTTATATCATACTTCCTTAGGTTATTACCTTCAGAAATTGCTCTGAATCGGATTGAGTCTACTGGATGAATGCTTAATAAAGATGATTAAGGCCATTTTTATATTAATCCTTAGCTTAAATGTTTTACCTTTTATTATCCATTACTACCCCCGTTAAGCTTTAACCATTTTGTTTCTTAAAAATACCCCAAATTTTAAAACCCAAAACCCCATTAACCTACACATTTAAAAGCTTAGTAGAGTATTAAGTGATGAATTAGTTGGGATTGTTTCTAAAAATTTTTTCCGAGATGAGATGGGTAATACTCCTGCTCTTGAATCACATTGTATTTTTTTGCTATTTTTTTCATTGTTTCTTCCATTTCAAAATAAAAAAAAGAAAAGAAAGTTAAAGAAAATAAAAAGGAAGAACATTTTAGTAGCATCAATAAGTGCGGAGTAGTAGTATATTTACACTTGTGTATCTCATAATTATGTTTTGTTATCCCTTTGTCCACTGATTACTTTATGAATATTTATGTTAAACCCTTTACCCTTTTTACCCACCTTAACCCTTACCATATTACAAACTTAAGCAAGTCCTTTTGATCTATTTATGTATGCAATCATTGTAGAGGAGAATTGGTGTATTACCAAGCCTATGGTAGTGTAATTTCCTATAGGAAACTTGAGCGAAACATTAACCATTAAACACCTAAGAGAAATGAGTGAAACCATGAGGAAGATTCATTTTGCATCTATATTTAGCTTTGATGATGTTGCTATATATTGAGTTTGCCTATGTACAGTAATAAAAATTAGTCATGCTATATGTAGTAGCTTGACATTTGAGTTACCCACAATTTGAGGGATTGCATGTTTCGATCTTTGCAAAAATGAAGTAATGGAATTGATTGGTTGTGTTTGATTTTGCTTAAGGACAAGCAAAGATTTAAATATGGGGAATTTGATAGTTGTGCATTAGTGTGTGTTTTTCTAAAGTATTTGGCATGTATTTCTTACATAATATGTTATTATTGTTATGTTTTAGGATTTATTTTGTGTGTTTTGTTTAGTTTAACCTTCATTATGTTCTTTTATGTTTGATGTTCATTTAGGGTAAGAATTGATCATTTTGATGTAGGAATGGAGGTTGGTCACATTTGCGATTGAGCTAGAGACCAAGAGAGGAGAAGAGAATAGGAGGAAGTACAATGCAAGTGATCATAGGTTTCATACCAACTCCCATAATCGTGGGATATTTAACTCGAGGATACACGCACCGTTCACTTATTCTTTTAGGTTTCACAATTATATAAGGATATAAACCCCTATAGATGAAGGAGCTTCATTTGGGACTTGCCAACTTGAGTAAAAACATAGGTTTAGAGCATCAAAAGAGGTAAAGATTCAAGGTTTTTCATTGACAATTGGGAAAAGAGCTTACCAACGTCGAATTTTCTAGATTCGGGACAAGAAGAGAAGGAGTTTGATTCATTTAGATTTCTTTCATTTTTTCTCTTTTAGCATTTTTGTGATAGATTATTTGATCATTAGGGATGTTATGGACATCATAAGTAGCTAATTTAATTGTAGGGATTACTTTTGAACTTCTTGTTAAACTCCTACTTTTGTTGATTTGAATGATAGATGTTTTTTATGAATGTTGAATATATATATACCTTGTAATATATTAAGAGATTAAGCTAGGTAATTTGTTTAGGATTGCACAATAAGAATTGGAATTCTATAGACCTGCATTCATCAAGTTAATTGATTAGTTGAAAGAGAGATCTTGGCTAATTAATTGATCACCATAGCATAATCGATAGTTGTGCATTAGTCTATGTTTTTCTAATTAATTAACATGTGTTTCTTACATAATAGTTGATTATTGTTGTAGTTTAGGATTCATTTTATATGTTTTTGTTTAGTTTGATATTCATTGTTGTTCTTTTATGTTTGATGTTAATTTAGGGTAACAACTAACCATTTTTATGTATGAAGGAAGATTGAGAAACTTAGAGATTGAACTAAAGATGAAAGAGGAGAAGAGTAGAGGGAAATTTCTATTGCAAAATCCCGCAATCGTGGGAATCATATCAATTCCCACAATCGTGGGAAGTTTAATCCGACACATTCTACAAAGTTCAATTAAATTTTAGGTTTTTGGGACTATATAACATATTAAAACCTCCATAGATGAAAGAGGAAGATAAATTACCATAGAAAAGAAACTCCTTGAGTGAAGAATATAAGTTTTGAGTCTTAAGGAAGGTGAAGATTCAAGGATTATCGACAATAATTGGGAAAATAGCACATCAATTTTAAAAATTCCATATTTTGGCAAAGAAGAGAAGGAGTTTTCTTATTCAATTTTCTGTCAATTTTATCTCCTCTATTCTTTGTAAGATGGAATATTTGAGTGTTGACAATGTTATGTAGACCATGAGTGGCTGATTTGTTTTTAAAGATTGCTTTTAAATTATTTTTGTTAAACTCCTATTTTATTGAATTGAATGAAAGTTGTCTTTGATGATTATTGATTTTATTTGTATCTTGCAATAAATTGAAAGAGTGAGTAAGGTTATTTGCATAGTATTGTACAACGAGAGTTGGCAACTTATAGACTTATAATCATCTCGCTATTTGATTAGTTAGAAGATAGATCTCAGATAATTCAATTGATCACCCTTATGATAGCTTAATAACTAGTTAAATTGGTGGAGTGATTAGGTAGGCTAAGAGATCGTTCAATTAACTTCATTTAATTTGATTGGGGACAGTTAGTTACACTTTGAGACTGGGTAGTTAGTACAATAGAAAATCTTAGGTGAGACACAATTCGATTGATAAAAGGATGGAGACAAAATAGGTAGAAAGTGATCTCTAGTAATTATATTCTTAAATTCCAATTTCCTACATTTTAGTATTGTTTGATGTTTATTATTAGTCTTTCAATTTTAATTTAAATTTTCAGATTATTTTCATTAAACAATTTCGTTCCCTAAATAAAATTTGATCTAAATTAAGTGGTGTCTGGGCATCAATCCTTATAGGATCGATATCCGCTTTCTAACTACTATTCACGACCTGTATACTTGTGATTTTTTAGCGTAAAACGGGTAGATTGTTTAACATAAATTATACTCAACTAGTTTTTGACACCATTATCGGGGATTATTTGTTTAGCATCTTGTTTAGTTTAGATTACTCTGATTTAAGAGGTTTTGATACTTTTCCTTATGTATTTGTAGGTGCATGAACACAAGGAGCAGTGATGATTGACAGAATTTGGTAACAACGAACTATCCAATATCACAAGACACATAAAGACATATTAGAATGAGGAATGAGACATTTAAAGAGCTAGATGTCGAGAAGAAATAGAAAGAACAATGATGGAAGATAGTTATTATATGGAGCATGGAACTTTTGCAAATTACAATGAGGCGCAATATGGTTGGGGAAGTACCGATCCTTATTAGAACATTTACATTCTGGGGTGGCAGAACCACCCAAATTTTTATTGGTCCAATAATGCAAATACTCACTTAGACATCAAGACCTATTTGAATTTCAGTAAGATGAGTCTAGTTCATGGGATTCCAACTTTGATAAAATCATACAGAAGCTGAAATATATGGAAGAGAATCAAAAGAAGATATTTTCCAGCCAGGAGGAAAGTCCGAAGAGAATGGAAAAAATAATCGATCAAGTTTTTAAAAATCATGCCGCTTCTATTCACAACCTAGAAATTCAAGTAAGATAGCTTTCCCGTGAATTTTGTAAGAGATGTGTGGAAAACTGTCTTAGCAATATGGAATTATAATAGTGAGAGCAATATGAGACTATCACACTTAGAAATGGGGAAGAACAAGAAGAACCAGTGGAAGACCATGCTGAACCTTACTTTATAGAAGACTAAGAAATGAAGAAAGAGGATGAAAACCCTCCCTATTATTCACCAGTTCTTGATATACTATATATGAACATAAAAAAATCTTAGGAAGATGTTCATAAAAAAGAACTCTATCTTTTGGATTGATGATGATCAAGTAACATTCAACATGAATGATATATTTAAGAATCCAAAGGATAGTAGCTTATTTAGGATAATTGATGTGTTCAAATCTTCTAAAGAACAAAAGGATGAAGAATAAGTGACAATAAACATTGAGTTTGAAGAACTTATGAAAGTCTCTATTTAAGAAGCGGAAGAAGCAGAGGATATGAAGACCATTAAGGAAGAACGAGAGCAACTCACCTTTGTACAGTACAAATTGTTAGATTCAAGGAGTTTTGTTATTCCCTATTATATTGACAGTTCACTCAAAAAAAAGACATTATTGAGCATAATTAGTTTTCATAATGTTATCCATATTGTCCTTTTGATTATTTTACAATTTGTAGCTTAATTACAGGCTACAAAATTGATGTTGAACAAATGATGTGGAAGCCAGCCACTTATAATTAATCATGGCTGAGTGTCTAAGGAAGAATGTCGAGCTACCAACATTAAAATAAAGCTTTGTATAGAAGAAATCCCATGGAATTTTATTTTCTTTTGATTGCCTTTGTCAATTTGTTTGTTTGATCTGTTCAGTTATGATTGTGGTTGAATTGAATTTGAATGATGTTAATTTAGATTTTTTTTGAATTTCAACTTGTTTTTACTTCGAAATTCTTGTCGATAATATTATTTTGATGTGCTTGGAGGTTGTGGGACCATAAAGAGTACATGCTAAGCTTGGAAGAAGGTTTAGAAGTGAGGACATTGCACCAACCTATGAATGTGGGAATTGATGTAATTCCCATGACCATGGCAATTCTCTCTGGAAAGTTTCTGGAGAGAAAACCGATGATCGTGAGAATTGTAGTCATTCCCAAGACCATGGGAAATCTTTCCAAAAAGTTTCCGGAGAGAAATCCCATGATCGTGGGAATAATGGGTATTTCCACAATCGTGGGAATACCATCTGAGTGAAATTTTAAGTTTCCCTCCCTTTTCTTTTTTCATTCATTCTTTAAAATTTACACACCTTCTCTCTCTAACCTACAAAAATTCTCCTCCCAATCTCTAAAATCCTTCATCTTCCTTTAGATTCTTGGTGTTTTCTTTATCTCTTTTCATTAATCTTACAATCCTTTACTCTTCTCATACATTAATCATTCAAAAATACAAGGATTTGCATAAGATTTTTCTCTCTCTGAAAAACGATTTCACTCTCTTTCTCTTATTTTTGCAGGTTTTAGTCTTCCAATGGCTCCAAAGAAGATAACAGCTCAGAAACAAACTGATGAATTGTGTTGTTAAGTCTTCAATGAAGGTAAGCCCGATTTAGCGGCATCTTATTGTGCTCCATTCCCTATTTATTGACAGGAAGAAGGCATGCAATTTTTGAGACCTTAGATATAGGGAATTGATCACTCCTCATTATTTTGATTTTAAATTATTAGAAACCATAGGAGTGAGGAGAAGATAAAATGGAATATTTTAGTGTTGATGATGTTATGGAGATCATGAGTGGCTGATTTGTTTTTAGAGATTGCCTTTGAACTATTTTTGTTAAACTCCTATTTTATTGAATTGAATGAAAGTTGTCTTTGATGATTATTGATTTTATTTCTATCTTGCAATAAATCGAGAGAGTGAGTAAGGTTATTTGTGTAGGATTGTACAACGAGAGTTGGCAACCTATAGATTTGCAATTCACGTTAATTGATTAGTTAGAAGAGAGATCTCAACTAATTCAATTGATCACCCATAGGATAGCTTAATAACTAGTTAAATTAGTGGAGTGATTGGGTAGGTTAAGAGATCATTCAACTGATTTCATTTAATTTGATTAGGGATAATTAGTTACACCTTGAGAGAGGGTAGTTAGTACAATAGAAAATATTTTATGAGACCCAATTTGATTAATGAAATTGGAGGAAGAAAAAATAGGTAGAAAGTGATCTCTAGTAATTAGATCATTGAATTCCAATTTTCTACATTGTTTATTGTTTATTATTAGTCTTTCAATTTAATTTAATTTTCCAGATTATTTTTATTTAACAATTTCGTTTCTTAAACTAAATTTGATCTAAATTAAGTGATGTATGGGCATCAATCCCTATAGGATCGATATCTACTTTCTAACTACAAGTCACGACCTGTATACTTGCAGTTTTTGAGCGTAAAACAAGTTGATTGTTTTGCATAAATTACGTTAAACAATAACTTAATAACTATTTGAATTGGTTGATTGATTTTTGTAGATTGAGACTATTTAATCATTTCCATTTAATTTGGTTAGGGGCAATTGACTATATCTTAAGAAAGGGTAATTAATAGGAAATCTTAGGTGAAACATAATTCAATTAACAAAATAGGAGGGAGACAAGATAGTGAAAAAGTGATCTCCAGCTGTAAACATATTAAGTGCCAAGTTTTTACATTTTTAAGTTATGATTTGTTTTTTTGTAGTTGTTTAATTTAATTTAATTTTCTAGTTTATTTCCATAAAAAATTTGGGATTTTAAAGAAAGATTAATCTGAATTAAGTGGTGCCTAAGCACAATCCTTGTGGGATCGATATCTGCTTATTACTACAAGTCACGACCTTTATACTTATAGTTTTGAGCATAAAACAAGTAGTCTATTTTCCATTCAACAGAAGGTTAGTGGGAGTGCATTTATATTCCTTATGTTATATGTAGATGACAAACTACTAATAGGAAACGATGTCTTAGCTTTATAATCAGTCAAGATTTGGTTATCCAAGAATTTCTCCATGAAAGACCTTGGAGAAGCAACTTATATTTTGAGGATAAGAATATATAGAGATAGATATAAAAAGTTTCTTGGTCTTTCTCAGTCTACATACATAAACAAGATGCTAAATAGACTTAGCATGGAGTAGTCCAAGAGAGGTTATTTTCTTATAACGCATTCGATTACACTCTCGAAATCTATGTGTCCAAAGACACAAGATGAGAGGACTCGCATGAATTTGATCCCTTATGCTTCAAGTATAGGATGAATCATGTATGCTATGTTGTATACAAGAGTCAATGTATCATATGCTCTAAGTGTTACGAGTAAATACCAGTCAGATCTTGGTAAGGGTCATTAGGTGGCTATTAAGAATATTTTTAAGTAATGTATTCTTGGTGTATGGAGAAGGAGATCTTATTGTGAGAAGGTATACAAATGTCAGTTTCCAATCCTATAGGGATGACTCTAGATCCCAGTCAGGATATCTTTTTACACTGAATGGTGGAGTAGTCAGTTGGAAGATTTCTAAACAGGAGACAACTACAGATTCAATAACCAAAGTAGAGTATATTGCCGCTTCAGAAGCAGCAAAGGAAGCAGTTTGGATCAAGAAGTTCGTCATGGAACTTAGAGTGGTTCCTAGCATTATTGACCTAGTATAGTTGTATTGATATAATAATGATGCCATAATGTAGGCAAAAGAACCAAGGTCTTATCAGAAATTCAAACATGTACTCAGGCAATACCATTTAATCATAGAAATCATTAATAGAAACGATGTCAAGATAGAGAGATTTCCCACTGATCAAAATATTGTTGATCCCTTGACTAAGCCGATTCCTATAAAGAGATGATTCTCATCTAATTGCCTATGGTATTAGATATAAAGGTGATCGGTTTTAGTGCAAATGGGAGATTGTTAGAAAAGTTCTCTAAAGGCAATCACCTTTAACACTTATTGCACAAATCTTTACATTTACTAAAAAGGCATTTTTCGTTAATTTGATGTTCATGTTACATAGCATAATTTAACACTTATTGCACAGATCTTAAATCAAATTAATAAAGTCCTTGATAAATTACATAGCATAAAGAAAATCATGATGAGATCATGATAATGAGATTCCTATCATATGTAATTATGTTAATGTCTAAATTATCCCTAGTCATAGGATTAATGAGTGATAGGTGTGCATTAGGATATGTTTTTATAGGTAATTGGCATGTGTTTTCTAGCATAATTGTTCTTTATTGTTTTAGTTTAGGATTCATTTTGTATGTTTTCATTAAGTTTGATTTATATTGTGTTCTTGTGTGTTGGATGCTAACTGAGGGTAAGAATTGCTTATTTTTGTGTAGGAAAGGCGAGAAAGCAAGTTGGAGGATGAATAAGAGAGCATACAAGAGAAGATAAGAGGATCACATCTAGGTACAATTCCTACGTTTGTGGGAATTAGGCAAATTCCCACAGACGTGGGAAATCAAGACATAATGTTTCTGCCTATAATTCCCATGCTTGTAAGAATCATGTATATTCCCACGGATGTGGGAAATGTAATCTATTGCAATCTGGGAGGCTTCATTAAACCAAGGATTTTTGGACTATAAAAAGAACATGAAGCCTCCATCTTGAAGGGAGATGACACCTATCTATAGAGAGACCATCCTTGCATGAAGAACACTTGTCTGGAGCATCAAGGAAGGATTGAAAACAAGGATCATCATCAAGATTGGGCAAAATAGCACATCAACACCAAAATTCTAGATTTTGGCAAAGAAGAGAAGGAGTTTTCTTATTCACTTTCTATCATTTTAATCTCTTCCTTTCTTTGTAAAGATGGATTATTTGAATGTTGATAGTGTTACGGAGACTATGTTAGGCTAATTTCATGTTAAGGATTGTTTTTTCATTATTTTGTCAAAATTCATGATTTATTGAATTGAATGAAGTATCTTTGATAATTGTTGTTCTTAATTGTCATCTTGTAACAAATCGAGAGAGTGAGTGAGATGAAAATTATGTAGGATTATACAACAAAAGTTGCCCACCTATAGATTAGCAATTATTATGACAATTGAATAATTAGAAGAGATATCTCAATTAGTCAATTGATCGTCCATAGGATAGTGTAATAACTAGTTGAATCCGTAGAGTCATTGGGTAGGTTGAGAGATTGTTCAATCGATTCCTGTCAATTCAATTAGGGAAAAATAGTTACACCTTGAGAGAGGATAATTAGTACATTTGGAAAATCTAGGGTGAGACACAATTTAATCAACAAAATATGAGGGAGACATAATAAGGAGAAAGTAATCTCTAGCACTTAGATCCTTGAATTCAGAATTTCTACAATTATGGTATTGTCCATTGTTTACATTAGTCTTTTAATTTTAATTTAATTTTCTAGATTAATTATATTAAACAATTTTATTGCTTATACAAAGTCTTTTCTAAATTAAGTGGTGTCTGTGCATTAATCCCTGTGGGATCGATATACGCTATTTCTAACTACGATCGCGACCCGTTCACTTACGATTTTTAAACGTAAAAGAAGTAATTAGGTTTTACAATCCATTAACAAGTTTTTAGTGCCGTTGCCAAGGATTGATTGTTTAGCATCTTGATTTAAGAGTTTTTGATACTTTTCCTTGTGTATTTGTAGGTGCATAAAAACAAGGAGTACGTGAAGATTGACAGAAATTAGTAAAGAAGAAGTTTGGGGCGTAAAGTAGAGACACATCAAGACATCTTTGAATAAGGAATGAGAAATTTAAAGAGCTAGATGTCGAGAAGGAATAGAAAAAACAATGATGGAAGATAATTATTATATGGGGCAAGGAACGTTTACAAATTACAATGAAGCGCAGTATGGTTGGGGAAGTACCGATTCTTATTAGAACATGTACACTATATGATGGCAGAACCACCCAGATTTTTATTGGTCCAACAATGTAGGTCCTCACATGGGACATCAAGACCAATTTGAATTTCTATAAGATCGAATTAGAGCAATGGAGAGTAAGTTAGACAAGTTTAGGGAGATGTTTAATTCTAAACTGGCAGCTCAGGATGAGAACCAGAAGAGGATGTTTTCCAACCAGGAGGAAAGTCAGAAGAGATTGGAAAGGAAATTCTATCAAGTTTTGGAAAATCATGCAGTTTTTATTCACAACCTGGAGATTCAAGTAAGACAACTTTCCCATAAATTTTGTAAGAGAAGTGTGGAAGACACTTTGAGCAATAAGGAACTATATCAATGAGAGCATTATGAGGCTATCACACTTAGAAATAGGGAAGAACAAGAAGAACTAGTGGAAGACTATGCTGAATCTTACCATATAGAAGACTAAGAAATCAAGAAATAGGATGAAGAAAAAGATGGAAACCTATCATACTGTCTGCCAGATCTTAGTACACCATGCTTGAACATCAGAAAATCATAGGTAGATGTCCATACAAAGAACCCTATCCTTTGGATTGAAGATGATGAAGAGACATTCAACATGAACGACGTATTCAAGAATCCGATGGATAGTAGCTCATTCAGGATAATTGATGTGTTCAAATCTTCTGAAGAAAAAACGGACAAAGAATAACTGACAATAGACATCGAGTTTGAAGAAGTTGTGAAAGTCTTTATTTACAAAATGGAAGAAGCAGAGGAGACAAAGGTGACTAAGGAAGATAGAGAGCAACTCACCTTTATACTTGACAAACTGTTGGATTCAATGGAAGATTCAAAGAGTTCTGTTATTCCCTATTTTAGTGAAAGTTTGTTGATAAAAACGACATTGATGAAATTTATTGGTTTTCTTAACTTTATCAATATTGTCCTTCTATTTATTTTGTAATTTGTGCCCTACTTATAGGATACAAAATTGGTGTTGAACAAAAAAGGTGAAGCAAGTCACTTATAATTGATCCTGGAGGAGTTTTCAAGGATAGAGAGTCAAGCTACAGATATTAAAAGAAGCGCTGCAAGGGAGGCAACCCATGAGATTCTACTTTCTTTTGATTGTCTTTATCGATTTGTTTATTTGATTTCTTTATTTATGATCATGTTTGAATTAAGTGTGATTGATGTTCAATTTGATTTTATTTGAATTTCAAACTTGTTTCTTTTTGAAATCCTTGATGATGATATTAATGTGATGTGTTTGTAGGTTTTGGGATCATGAAGAATACATATAAGCTTGGAAGAAGGTTTGAAATTATTTTCTTCTTATAATGGCTCCACCAAGGAAGATGGTGGCTAGCAAAACTGGTCGACGAACTTTGTCTTCAAGTTTCTGACGAAGGGAAAACCAATTTAGTGATAACTTATCAGGCCTCATTTCTAATTTGCTCAGAAGAAAAAGTGTAGCACCAGAGCCAGAGGAGGAAGCAGTAGCAGAGGAACCATAGGAACCAGCAACGATTGACCGATATCAATAAATTCTAGACCAAATAGCCGCAAATCAATAATAGATGACCTCTTAGCTCGATGAGCTCCGCACTCAAATGCGGCAGGTTCAAAAGGAGCAACAGAGTTTGAAGAGAAGGTTCCTCAACTTCTGCCGAAGGAACAATTTTGAAGCTCCTACCCCATCACCCTCACCGCCATCCTCAGACTAAGCTTTTCTTATCCCTTAAACTTTTAAATTTTGTTATTTCTTGTGTGTGAGAGCATTTTATTTCATGTGTATTTAGTTTCATATTAATTGTTTGTTGGATCGAAAAAAAAAAGCATGCAATATTTGGAGAAACGGTAGATTTCAAAACTTTTAAGAAATCATTTTTCCAAAAGAAGCAACAAATCCAAATCATCATGCCAATCCATACATGATATGGTATAAGGATAATAAAAAACATAAACAAGATAAAGAATATTACCGACTCCTTTGCTACAGCTTTAAATCCTCGTTGCGCTATCCTCTCCTTCTTTTTGTATCCAAATCCTTTGCTTTTGAATCTTTTCCTTTAGCAATCTATCTTCTCCTTGTTGTTGTATCCTCAAAAAATTTGATTTACCTCTTGTTATTCAAGGACAACTAGGTTAAAAAAATCCTTTAGTGGGAAAGGAGAAGAAATGTTTAGAGGAGATTTTCTTAGAAGAAGATGAACAAAAAATGAGACTCTTTCACTTGTTAATTTCGGTTCACCCTTGGATGAAAGGAGAGAGAGTCTAAAAACTTGCAAGAAGTCTTTCTTACACTATCAAATTCGGTTATGCATGGAATGGAAG